>OZ034973.1:36574616-36702116 GCA_964030785.1 Siderastrea siderea | reverse complement strand
TTAGGCTCAGTCTCCAGCCGTGAGTGTCTCGATGCGCCCGCGATTCTCGCCACCTTCACGGCTGGGCGCACGGGTTTGGTTATTGTTTAGACTGACCAATCAGAGACAAGCCCCCTGAAATTTTCGGGGCAGAATGCGCGACATAATTTAGCGGGATTTCGTCTTTCTCTTGAAATTTCACACTTTTAGGAGGACGTTTCAGGCATACTTTTCGCATTTCGCTTTTTTTCAAGACGATAAAAAAACCAGATAAAATTTAAGCAAATGACGTGTGGATTGTCTGCATAATTATTAAAATTGTAATGACGTCACGGACATGCAACCAAACCCGTGCGCCCAGCCGTGAAGGTTGCGAGAATCGCGGGCGCATCGAGACACTCACGGCCGGAGACTGAGCCTAACACCGGCTAAGCGCATCGAAAACAGAGATTTTCAAAGACACTGTCCCAAGTGGATATTTTTTAAACACAGTGATCTATCATTTACTTGTGGGCGACACAAACGGACTTCATACCGTTATTGGCTTTGTTGTTGTTGTTGTTGTTGTTGTTGTTGTTGATGATATTGTTGTTGTTGTTTTTCCTTTAACTTAATGCAAGCCACTCAGTGGACAAAAAAAACGTTGTGTTACTTTTGTTTTGAAGAAGAAGAAGAAGAAGAAGAGGAAGAGGAAGTTCATTCACACAATTCACAAAAATACATAAATTATTAAATACAAAATATGTAAAGTACTAAGAATGATTGAAGGTTCGGTTCCGCCCGCAAATAGCAGAAGCTAACCGAGACGGGTGGAGCCACAAAGGTACAGCAGTCAAATAAAGATAAATAACAATTAAATAGGGATACTAAATACTAAATAGCTATATACATTAATTGGCAACTTTTAGGAATTTGCATTCAAGAATTACTCGAATTACTCGAATCAATAGTCATACAATTGTTTTGCAGGGTCTTGGTGCTCCCGTTGGTTCTGTTGTCGCTGGAGGCAAAGAATTCATTGCAAGGTAAATGATTAGGTGAAAGCAGCTTCACTACTTCACGAGTTTTCCAAATCGTGCAATTTTGTCGAATGTGGACGGACTGGCTAGGAGCTGAATTTGTTGGGACGGCATTCACGTTCAGAAAGAGAGAAAAAAATTCACCGTCGTGACTTTACATTCTCCGAAAAACCCAGAATTTGATCATTTTCACGTAATTGTGTTGCAGAGGACAGCAAAGAAATGTAACAGAAGTTATAACGCAATGGCGGCCGTTTGCATGATACCGCAATGAGTTTGTACCAGAACGATTTCATCCCAACCCCCAAATATTTCTCTGTATTTGTTTACATGGCACCCACCCCTATACCGGAATGATGAAATACGAACTTCATTTTGATATGAAGCCACTGACCGTGTAGTCTGGGACGAGTGGCGCATGCGTGCTGACCATTTCAAGACGGCGGACGGGTAGTAAATGTCAAGAAAAGGGCAAACGAGAAGTTGCAGGCCGCTGGAAATGGGATGATGAGAAAACTGACATGATTCTCGATGCTTTCCTTGCTCTTTTATTCGTGAATATATTCATAGGAAGCATGTGAAAATTTGAACCGAATGCCAAAGTAATCCAATCGTTGTGCATCCTCGGAGACCCAGGGGCAGATAAAACGGGCGAAATTTATGCGAGCAGGAGCCTGGTGCGATCGATAGTTTACAAGTCGGGCTGGAGCAGCCCCTGGGGGGATACTTTTAACGGACTAGTTCAAGAGCCCATTTGCCTTCTTGCTTCCGGTTGAGCACAAATTTTGAGGCATTGTGTTTTTTGTGCCCAATCAGCGATCAACTTATTTCACCGTAACTTTCGTGACGTCTTATACAGAGTGTAACTGTTTCCACGCGTGTCTCGTTATCGTAATTGTGTAGAAAAATCTTGTATCGAAGAGATAGAACGACTCGAAGAGGTAACTGTTCTATAGCGCGTATTTATTTGACGTCCTTTCAGCTTCAGGTAGCGAACAAACTCACAAGAAATAAACGTGACTTATTTGAATACGTGCACAGCCCACAATTGACTATCGCTCACCACTTGAGTTCTCGTAGCTCAGCGGTTAGAGCATCCGACTAGCGTACGGAAGGTCGTGGGTTCAAATCCCATCTGGAACTCAGAATTTTTTTCTGAGTTTCCTCTCTCCAGCATCGTTCTATTTTCATTTATTTGAATATCCCTGAATAATTATTCTACAAGTTTTCCCCCATATTTCATAATGAATCATTCCATATGCATTCACAAGGAAAATAATAACGTTCTAGAATGTTCTGTATTCACACTTTAACAATGCGAGTTCACTAACGATCGAGAAAGAAAAGACACGTAATCTTGTATCACAACAGTATCTTTGCTAAACCTTTTACCCAAATCTCATGCACTCGTGCGTACTGAAATCAACTTTCTATCTCGCTCGTTCGATAGGCCTACCATCAAAGAAAGTTTTAGTAATATGCGAACCCACCAAGCCTAGAAATCGGGAAATTTGGAAAGGCACTCAAGGAAAAAGAAAACAACAAGTACGAAAATCAGATTGAGGTATTGTGAAAAGTTCACACCTTAGGTGTGAACTTTTAGAAGCCTGCAGTTTGGAGCAAACGCAAAGACGTGTCGTGGATCGCACGAAACTGTAAATCCTAACTGCACGCTTCTAAAAGTTCACATCTAAGGTGTGAACTTTTCACAACACCTCAATCTGATTTTCGTACTTGTTGTTTTCTTTTTCCTTGAGTACCTTTTCTAAATTTCTCGATTCTCGGCTTTGTGGGTTCGCATATTACTATTAAAAACTTTCTTCGCTGGTAGGGCTATCGACCGAGCGAGATAGAAAGTTGATTTCCGTACGCACGAGTGCATGAGATCTGGGTAAAAGGTTTAGCAAAGTTACACTATGTATAAGACGTCACGAAACTTACGGTGAAATAAGCTGATCGCTGATTGGGCACAAAAAATACAATGCCTCAAAATTTGTGCTCAATCAGAAGCAAGAACACAAAAGGGCTCTTGAACTAGTCCGTTAAAAGTATCCTCCCAGGGGCTGTTCCAGCCCGACTTGTAAACTATCGATCGCACCAGGCTCCTGCTCGCATAAATTTCGCCCGTTTTATCTTCCTCTCGCCCCGACTATCTGCCCCTGGGTCTCCGAGGATGATCGTTGTATTGTTTGTTGAGCAAGCGGATATAGACCTTTCCCACATTCCACTCCAGTAAGCACACACAATGAAACGATGTCGAGGCTTGGGTGAACAATTTCATACCAATCACTTTGTCAACTCAAGCCTTGAGTTGGTGCCTTTGTTCACAGGAATGCGGGAAAAGTCTATTGCCGCTAATAAGCCAAAAAGAACTTCACGTGAGACCTGCGCCATCTTTCACTGATCTTTTGTCGAGGCAGTGTGCTGACTCGACAACGAGAGGCCTCAACCGGGTATTTTTGCCATGTGAACGTGGTACGAAGTTCATTTTCATACCAGTACGAAGCTCATTCCGGTATCATGTAAACGGCCCAGAGTCATCTGGTTGCTGCCGCGGTCGTAGTTGCATGTACTCCCTGGGGAGTCAAGCTGCCTGACTAGTATAGTCAGGCTCGTGATATATTCATATATTTTTAGTTTTGGGTAGTTATAGTTTATTGTAATGCGCATTTGATCATGTTATTAGTATGTTAATTTGCGCAATATCAAGTAATAAACATTATTATTATTATTATTATTATTATTTTTATTATTATTTTAATACTAATGAAACAACTTTTATTACAAAATTTGTAACTATTAACATAATCTAATGTTATTATTATTATTATTATTATTATTGTTGTTGTTGTTGTTGTTGTTGTTGTTATTATTATTATTATTATTATTATTATTATTATCATTATTATTACTATTATTATTATTATTATTAATTGAAATGCAAACAGTGTACTACCTTGCTTAGCTGGCGGTATTTTCGGAAAGAGAAGGTAAAGGTTTGGCGGCGGAGCCTTCATGTGCAGCGTAAGTCGCGGTAACGATTTAAAATCAACCCCCCCCCCCCCCTCCCCCCAATTCCCTCGTTGCTTCCCCGCTCGTTCTCTCGGCTCCGCAGCTCAAACTTCACCTTCGTACAAACACTGCCGCCAGATACACAGCCTAACAGTTTGCCTCTTACACAATTGCGCTCAGCAATTCAGAATCAAAGTTAAGTTATGCGCCCTTGGAGCGGTTTTCAACTGAGTGTCGTAAAACCAAAACCAAAGTGATTTGATTTACTTCATGTGTTTAAGTATGGATATTAAACCATCCATCATTTTTAACAAAAATTGTGGCACAAACAAAATTTTCGCGGACACACGGTGTTCAGTCATACGTGTGTGTCACTAGAAAGTCTGGGGATGGCCCAAAACTAATAGCAACCCAACAAAAACCGAGCCACTGGGAACAAGTCTGCATTGAGGGTCTATTTTGCGGGACGTAGGACAAGATGCGGGATACTACAAATTTTAAGGGAAGCACATGAGAGGAAAATACCCGTGATGTGGTCTCATTTCTGGTTGGAAAGTGCCGGGGAAGTATTGAAATATATGCCTGGCATCTTGCCTCATTGTCCTCGCAAAGCCTGGGTGAGTTTTTCTCGGTGACACCACCAGGCGAAGTAGAATCCAGTCCTAAACGAGCCAGAAATTCACAATGGGCTAGGCTATTGAAATATGTCATAAAAGAAGATCAAAAAACACGATCGTAACTAGTACCATGACAAAACGACGAGGAATTAGACAAAAACTTAAAGAGGGGTAGATAAACCTATTATGGACCCTATATTCATAGGCACAATAAAAAAGACAAGTTTGTTTGTGTGCTTCTTCACCAGCTGTTTGCGGCACAGGAAAGCTGTTGGGGGCGCCATGGCGCAAAGTGGTTTGTTAGCGGCAGCAGGGATTTATGCAATAGACAACATAGCACCAAACCTACAACACGACCATGTCAAAGCTCAGATTTTGGCAAAAGGTTAGCTCACGTGGCACTTGAAAGAGCATATCTGAAGTAAACAAGTAACTAAACCCTATGACCAGCGACAGCCACGAAGGTAGCCTATTCTCAGCAGAACACAGAAGCTCTTTTAAACGTTTACGGCTGGAAATTTGTTTTAATTCAAGTTACTAAGAGACTAAAGAATCTTGAAGATTTCGCGATTTCGTTTAGGTCAAGAAATCGTGATAGATCGAGCCAGAGCTGCTGACAACTTTGTAAAATTAGAGAGTGGTTTTCTGGGAAGTGTGTTTTATGATGTTTGAGGGCATACAGGTTTGAGTTGAAATATTTTTTCCAGTACACGTCTTCCTTGCCAATGAAAAGCTTCAACTTTGTTGTCACTTTTGCGGGTCCCAAGCAACTGTCTTTCATTCAGTGCGCTTAAAACACGAATGATTCTTGTTCTTTTTCCGTGTCACAGGTATTGACGCCATGAAAGATTTTGGCTTGGAAGTAAACGACGGTGCAAATAGTGTGCAAACTAACATAATGTACATCAACGTCACTCACCACAGTATTACAGCGGATGAGCTTGTGAAAAGAATGGGAGAAGTTGCCGACAATACACCAGAGAATTTGAGGGCAGCAGTGAAAATGCCTGCAGCTCGAGGAAATCGCATTAGACTTGTCTTGCACCATCAAGTGTCCAAGGAGGAGATTAACAAAACATTGGAAAAATTGAAATATATTTTGACTTTTGATAGTAATGACAACGAGGTAACAAAACCTCTCTGTAATGGATACACCTGAGGCATTCTTGTCCCCTAAGCCTTCGTTTCAGTTTGGTTAGGGGGTTATAAAACCCGTTTAGCTCTGGCCGAACAAGAATGCAGCAAGAGTTGCAGCTTTTACAGACCATTTACAGACGTTTGAATGGCTGGGTAGCAACGCCTTCCACACAGTATTAGGACGTCTGAATTTGACGACTTGCAAAAGAAAATGTCCCACTCGATATTTAACGAATTTCTCTCATATTTGCTACAATTACTAAATGTCACAGTCGCTATTTATTTAGCTTGTCATGCGTTTCTTAGTCTACGTTTAATTTTCTTAAAATTTATGCCAAACGCCAACCTAAGCATTAACGTAAACAAAGTTCGTCTCACACTTTCTCGTTCCCAGAGTCGCGTCCCCTTCTCAACCGGCGGGGCCTGAGCACTTGCTCTCGTGCCCAGACGAAGGGCCAATATTTTTATTCCGTGAATCAGTTATATTCTGTAGTTTCGTCACGAACAGAATGCCGACCAATTGCACGGCCATTTCTGATCTACTTTTCCATTTTACATCACATTTACTTGTATTTATTTTTGGCAACTGAGGCTGTATGAACAATTGAGCAATAAACGTTTTACAAGATAATGAACACATGCTCAGTATAGCATGAACTGCTTGCTCCTTAGGGGCTGATTATATGAGCAAGGCTGGCTCAATTTGCCGAGATTCCAGTACATCTGTTAAACACATCAAAAATGCCCAAACATCAACTACTGGCTTACATGGAAAAATCTCAGTTAGATGGCGTCCCAGTATCGGGATGCCAGAATGGCTAGCCGGGCTGAAAACGTCCCCTGCAAATAAGGTATAGTAGACCATAAAGCTACATGAACCGGAAAACAATTCACCGTCGTGACGGATTAACGACTAAACAACTATATTCTTGTGAGAGCCATTTTTTACGTGACCAAGCCAGCCCGGAGGGGCACCAAGAAGGGGCTCTCAGAAAGTTTCATTGAGTTTGCTGAGAAAACAATAAACAAACAACAGAAACAATGACGCTAGCCCTAAAAACAATAGAGCGTCGAGTTCACAAGGTCCAATAAAGTTGGAGCTCATGTAATCGACCTTTTGCCCACCCTTTTACACGCGGTAAAGAGCAGTTGTCATAAGCTTTGATACCTTGATGACAGTCTGAGTAAGCAAATTGAGACCGGGGGGGGTGGGGGGCAACCTTGGCCAGGGTCTCTCTTCTTCCCATCCAAGGTAACAAAGAGAGTGGGGGAGGGGGGTAGGACGAAAAGAACGAGGTTGAGTGTTCAGGATGGGGTGGGGGTGAAATGAAAAGAAAGAAAAAGATTCAAAAGAAGTCCAGTGGGTGAAGGAAAGAAAACAGAAAATGATTCAAAGAAGTTCAGGGCCATTCCTCACTCCAGTTTTGTAGCTCAGTGTTGCGGATTTCACCATTACTAAAATAAACAGTAAAAATGCTTTTTAACAACAGAAACACAGCTTGCTTGACTTTTAACCACAGGTTGTACGAAATGACTTCGAACAACAGGACCCAGGAGCCCGTTTCTCGAAACTCCCGATAACTTTCAAGGCCCGTTCAGTATTTTTGCGAGCTCATTTATTTATCAGCCAATGGCGTTCACGAAATTATAAAGATTAAAATTAAGCTTTCAACATCAATAAAAATTGTCTACCTATTGGATGATATTGTGCACCTAACTAGTTTTCGGGCCCGGAAAGCTATCAGGAAGTTTCGAGAAACGGGCCCCAGGACTGTAAATGCTTTGTAGCGATAAAAATTGCATGGAAACTTACGTCAAGTACATGTATTGCCATTTTGTATTTGATTGCTGAGTGATGGACTCTTCGGATATATCCTCCCAACACCTTTTTAATCCCATTTTGACAAAAAAGCAACAAGATAAACCCACCCATACTTTTCTCAACCCAATAAGACCCTTCGGCATGGGAATTCCAGTAATCACACAAATAAAATATATCTCACGCATCATCCCATTCACTCATCAACATTCCTCCATTCTCCATCCCTCCCCTAACCCCCACCCCCTCCCACATAAAAAGCCAACAACAAATGTTGCGTCACCTTTGTGAAAGTTAACATACAGGAAACAAAGTATCAACACTCTTTTGCAGAACAAGCTGTTTTATTATTCAGCAATATTAGTTTTTTTTCGAGAGGAGGTTTCATCTGATTTACTGATTAGCATCACATCTACAATGGAGACACCACCCAATCCCCACAAAATGGAGTGTAAGCCAACGAATATTTGCCGTTATCTAGTCAGCGAACACATTTTTCCATTCGTACCTAGGTTGATATACCTTACCTAGACGATACGAAGTGTCCGAACAGTCGAGTCTTTTCACGTAACTCACTGCCAGTTCATCATCTTGAGATCTGCTTGGTGGCAACAAAACCCCCCTGACGTTTCACAACAAAGTAACAACTCAACGCAACGCTCTGAGAAAAGGTAGCAATTCCTACTTATTTCACCATGCATATTGATTTTGTTTGTTCGGTCACGTGCATATAACAAGCTGATTTTAGTAGTGCAGCAAAATACGATCAAATATCATGGCTCATCTGCGCCTGTTCTCATTTTGCTTAAAGGGTAACAAAAATCGGAGAATCATTACTTACGGCTATTCTTAGTTCTTGGCAAATCACATTTAACGAGAAATAAAACAGCCATTTCACCTTTCACGCCAGAAAATGCCGTAAATTTCCAATAATAACTCCAGCCCTTCCGGCGAAAAAGCTCCCTTCATATCATTCCTCCGATAACAACCCCCCCTCCCCCCCCCCCCTTCCCGAATATAAGCCGCTTATCCCAAGAACGATTACGGCATAACTCCTCCTAAAGTCCTCACACGAGTTATCTTTTTATTTTACCAAAGTAAACAGAAATCTGAATATTGCTTATTTACCACGATAGGTTTCCATACAAAAACAAACAAGCAAATTAAGTTGTATTAAACAAGAACCCCACTTCCCGAAAATCCGCCCAATAGCAAAGCCGCTATCATAATTTAACGGTATGGAAAATATCAAATCACGGCCGACAAAACACCTATAACGCTGTTGAAAGACATGTATTTACGGAGAGGTGTCCGTAAGGTGTGGTGTGACTATCAGCGTTTTGGAGTTGGAAAACTGTGTCTTTGTACCGAAATAGGAGTTATTTGAGCTCTTTGAGTAGCTGCTGATGTTAATGTTGATGTTATTAGTATTAGTACTGGTACTAATATTAGTATTAGTATTAGTATTAGTATTAGTATTAGTATTAGTATTAGTATTAGTATTAGTATTAGTATTAGTATTAGTATTAGTATTAGTATTAGTATTAGTATTAGTATTAGTATTAGTATTAGTATTAGTATTAGTATTAGTATTAGTATTAGTATTAGTATTAGTATTAGTATTAGTATTAGTATTAGTATTAGTATTAGTATTAGTATTAGTATTAGTATTAGTATTAGTATTAGTATTAGTATTACTTACTGTTGCTGATTGTGTTATTTTTATCCTAATTGTCGTTGCTTTACTAGGAAAGCCCGGGCCTAGATTGATTCAATTATCTGCGAGACATAGAAACCATTGAGCAATAAAACACACTAAAATTTATTACTTGTAATCAAGAAAGAGACACATCAGTTGATATTTCTTACACTGGCTGAGTTGACTGATTGTTTGGCAGCACACTACGATAAACATTCTTTAATACGGTATATATGCCTCTATTTTCGAATTTGTTTTCAGTAACACTGTTGTTAACATAAAGTAAAGTTTCTTATTGCCTGTAATTGTTTCGTGTGGTAGTTGAATTGCTGCTAATATCCAATGAGTTTACGCATATTAAATCTGGGCAGTAACCCAGTTTCTCTGCAATACATTTAATTTATTTCGATTCCTTAGTATCTGGGTTGGTTTCCTTGATCCACTTGACTCTAAGGTCTTCTGCGTCATTATCATCAGATTGCTCCCGGACGAACTTGTCAATTGCCAGGTCTTTGTTCTTGTGCTCTACCATTCTACGATGGATGCCCTTCGATTGACCAACATAGATGACTCCTATAGAGCGCTTTTCAAATGAGTGTCGTAAAACCAAAACCAAAGTAATTAATTACCCCAGCCAATCACAACAAACACAAATTACCCAATGAACCAATCAGAACTCGAAGCAAATACATATAACCAGCGCCAAGCGCGGGAAAACGCGTGCGAGCAAGTGGCGATTGGTTTGAGTTTTACTTCTGATTGGTCGAGAAAGTGGCGCGAGATTTTTTAACCAATCACAGAGCGAAGTAATGCAAAACCAAGGCAAAACGTGAATTGCTTTCGACACTCAATTGAAAACCGCTCTATCAAAGAGGTGGTGTTTGAACCCAATTACAACTGACCTCATCCACCTCATATGCACGCCATACTTTATTCAAAGGTCTGGTGCAGATAGTAGCGGTCATTTTGTACCTGATAACCACAAAAAAAAAAAACGAAAAGATTTTTTAGAACAAGAATGTATTGGACAGTAGGTATATTTACTAGTCAGTTTTCATTATCTTTTTCGAGCCATGTAGACGAAGAAAAATCAAACCCGACACGTTAAAAAAAACACTCAGCGTGTAAGCTTTCTGCTGAACGCAATATAGGAGGATGAGGATCCCGATGTTCTCACTGCCTACTGCTGGTCTTCACAAGGTGACGGAAAGCTATCAAAATACGATGAAAAACCAGATTTTTTCTGACAAATTGTTAACCATTTTTTATTTCCATAACTTTTTTTCCATTTTCAAAAATCCGATGTGGGCAGTGTTTTCGTTACGAGCGCTCAGGGAACCAAGTTGAACGCAATACTATTTTTCACCCTCGTTCTGGTGAGTATAATAGATATGTTGTGGATGTTGGGGGGAAAGCCTTCACCGCCTCTCCTCCCTTCGCTTTTTCCTCGCTCGCTAATGCTGCCTCATTGAACGCAAGGAACAGTCTACGAAAGTCGAGAACGCCTGGGACTAGACACTAGGCAGGTTCGGGCTTGTGTGAACACAGGCAGCCCAAAATGGCAGTATGTGTACTAGAAGATTTCCTTGACAGTCTAAATATAATAAACGAACAAGTTGAAATGAAAACACAAATAAAGAAACGTGTAAATAAAACCTTGCTTACGTTTTATTTGTTGTTGCTTGATGTGTCTTGACTGTCCTGGGAGCTATTTACACAAGTTTTAAATTTCGCTGATTAGTACCGTATGTTCTGTCCTTTATATAGCGAAGCAAGGCTGGCGGGTGAGAAACGAAGAGACTTTTCAACGAAGCTCGACAAAAGCACTCAAAATACTCCCACCTCCACAAAATCCGAACCAGTACAGTCCCGCTTGCATTACTTTCCTAAAGTTTTCTCTTCGGAGTCAAAAGTTCACAATAAGTGGGGAAAAATCTCGCTGTTTTCGCCACAAAAGCGGCCTTTCGTCTTTCGTCTTATCCGCTCGCCGATTGCTGCCGACACGGGTACGCGCCATCGTAACAAAATTGCTCCCGACCCCGGGTAGGCTTCGTAATTTGACCCAGCGAAAACTGCTCCCGTGTGGGGGCCTAGAGAGTTTAGAGTTAGCTCCTAGTAGAACTGTTACGTAGCAACAATTTTCAGGGCAGCACAAGAGAAGAAAATGAACACTACCAACCACGATAAAAGAGCACCGCACGAAGCAAAATGTTTTCCTTCAAGCCGGCAAAAATTGTTTTCGCGCCGAGTTCGCGCCAACTCTGTAACCTTGACCTGTTTCACATGCTTCGTCTGTGCGCGGGGTTAAATTCTAAACTCTCTATGCCCCGACACGGGAGCAGTTTTCGCTGGGTCAAATTAACGAAGCCTACCCGGGGTTGGGAGCAATTTTGTTACGATGGCGCGTACCCGTGTCGGCAGCGATCGGCGAGCGGATAAGACGAAAGACGAAAGGCCGCTTTCGTGGCGAAAACAGCGAGATTTTTCCCCACTTATTGTGAACTTTTGACTCCGAAGAGAAAACTTTAGGAAAGTAATGCAAGCGGGACTGTACTGGTTCGGATTTTGTGGAGGTGGGAGTATTTTGAGTGCTTTTGTCGAGCTTCGTTGAAAAGTCTCTTCGTTTCTCACCCGCCAGCCTTGCTTCGCTATATAAAGGACAGAACATACGGTACTAATCAGCGAAATTTAAAACTTGTGTAAATAGCTCCCAGGACAGTCAAGACACATCAAGCAACAACAAATAAAACGTAAGCAATGTTTTATTTACACGTTTCTTTATTTGTGTTTTCATTTCAACTTGTTCGTTTATTATATTTAGACTGAAATTATGAATATATGAAATTCATATATTTGAACTGCGGAATGAAGAAATAAATGTAAAGAAGATCCTTGCAGTTATTAACACAACTTATGCAGTTGCGAAAAGAAAGCCTGAAAAAATCAGGCTTGCCGGGATTCGAACTCTGACCTCTGCGATACCGGTGCAGCGCTCTAACCAATTGAGCTAACAAGCCAACTGGGAGCTGGTCATTAAATTGGTTCGTAATATACCCGGAAAAGATGAAGATGAAATTATGAATATATGAAATTCATATATTTGAACTGCGGAATGAAGAAATAAATGTAAAGAAGATCCTGAGGATCACTGAGGATAACTGCGAGGATCTTCTTTACATTTATTTCTTCATTCCGCAGTTCAAATATATGAATTTCATATATTCATAATTTCATCTTCATCTTTTCCGGGTATATTACGAACCAATTTAATGACCAGCTCCCAGTTGGCTTGATAGCTCAATTGGTTAGAGCGCTGCACCGGTATCGCAGAGGTCAGGGTTCGAATCCCGGCAAGCCTGATTTTTTCAGGCTTTCTTTTCGCAACTGCATAAGTTGCGTTAATAACTGCGAGGATCTTCTTTACATTTATATTTAGACTGTCAAAGAAATCTTCTAGTACACATACTGCCATTTTGGGCTGCCTGTGACGCAATCAGCAAAAGAGTTTTGTCAAACATTTCAGCGCTGCACTCTTGATGAGGCGAGAATTGTGCAAAAAATTTAGCAGTCTTCAATGAGGAAATCATCTAAAATTTATGGATTAAAACTGAAGAAGCCTTTGCAACCTTAGAGCGAAAAGGTAAGGGTGTTTATTGAGGATTCAGAATTTGTGCTGTCGATAAAATTAAGCTGAACCGTGTTTTAGCAGATTATTTTGTGAACAGTTTTCACTGGATTAAAGGTTAGTTGAGCAATTCGAATTTTTCCTTGTATTTCTGGCCTATTCTTACCAAAGTTTTAATTTACGAGCCTGTGATTCTCCGAATTACAGCGATGAAATTCAGATTCTGCGGCAATCACATCTTCAACTGACTCTTGCTCTTCTTTCCTTCGTTTGAAAATCAGTTTTGGCTTTTTGTTATTGTAAAAAACAAATTGACGTCAGTTTTTTATGCGTCTGTCCTCTTATTGATGATAATTTGCGTCATAACCTGTTCAAAGTTTCTCTGACCGTCGAAACCTACTAGTTCTGACTCAAAAGCTTGCCTCGGCTGTTTTTATCAGTCAGGGCTGTTTTAGCAGTCATACTCATCCTTGTACTGTACTTCGTCGAATGAGCTCTCTGCGATATTAAGGTTTCTAAATGGTCCCCGACTAGAAGAAGGTCGCTTCGAAATATAAGAAACAATTGCAATAAATGAAGACACTTTGGCCAACATGTACAGCAGTGGCAAACACGATTTTAGAAAGATGTAAAGCACGCGTATACATGATCGAATTGAGAAGTGGCAATGTTCCTACGCCTACAAAGAAAGTAAGAGCTGCAATGGCTGCAGCTGAAATTAGCGACGACTGATGTGATGAAATATATAATTATATGTTATTCACCGGCCGGGAGGTCCGTATAGGGAAAAACTGGGCCCGAGGTCTTGAGTACGGCCCAAGGCCGCAGACCGAGGGCCGTACTCAAGACCGAGGGCACAGTTTTTCCCTATTCGGACCGACCTAGGCTTGGTTTGGGAAATGTTTGTAAACAGTCCTTCTACGTGCGCTAGTTCCCAAGATCAAAGCTAAGGTAAAATTATTTTAGTGCCCGTAACTTGCGAAAAAGAGCCGCTAGCAAACCGTAGGGATAAAGGATAGACTAACGATAAAACAGAACTAAAAATATATATTATAAAACAATAAGCGTTAAGAACAAACCCCGACGTCTCATAGCAAGAATAAAGAAATAAGCTTTGTCTTGTTGAAAATGACATCACACGTTTACATTTGGTTTTCAGTACCGAAAGATTTTTAGTGAAAACTAAGGCTTACACGCCACAAATTCCACCGCGTATCTTAGTATTTTAAGAGCCAGTCCACGAGAGGTTCAAGGATTTTTGGAAATGGTCAGAAACAACCCCATCTCAAACTTTGCCTGCTGAAAGCTAGTCATGAGCAAGTAATCAAATCGACATTATGTTGTCTTCTAATACTAATGTGGTCACGTGACAGGCAATTTAAATTTGACCCCCCTGGGAGCAATTTTGGCTCAAAAGATTTTCCAAAATTTACCAACTTTGCATGTCTCTTGACAAAACAAACATGACCCAATCATAAATCAAATGATGTTTCTTTACTAAACTGACCTTCTTCTTTATAAAAATACTAATATTTCTGTCAGATTCTTCTTATCAGCTGAACAATAATTTTCAACAGAGAGTGTGGTTTGACAGATTTGAAAAAGTGCCAATTTTACCAAATTTCAAAGGAATATTTTTCTATGTAGTAGACAAGATCTATGGTTGATCTGCATTTCCCCAAACAGCCAAAGGATTGTACTTAAACATTATCGAAAAGTCTTTGCGGGCAATTCATTTTTAATCTTCAATATAGCTTATGCAAAATTGACATTTTCCTAAAATAGACATATCTGCTGAGGGACAAAAGGGTCGCGTTAAATTACTTTTTAACACTTAAAAAATAAATGAAACCTGTAAAAATGTAAAACACAGGCTAACAAAGTATACGGTTATCGTTTGAATTACTTCACTGTCGCAGATTTTTCACATAAACGTTTTGCAGCTATTGAAGTCGTTCCTTCCTCACCCCTCCCCCGATGAATTTTAAGGTGAGTCAGGTGTGTATTATTTAATTTCCAGCAGACGCTTATTTCAAGCTATTCGAATAGATTCATTTGGCTTTTCAGTGTCGTTTTCAATCATTCAGAATCTAAAATAAATTTATAGGCCATAAAAACAGGCTGAAATGAGAGAATTGAAGTCGAGAAGTTGCGTTACTGTGCGTGACACAAAAGCGACTTTCGTGCTTGGATAACTTCTCGACGGCAGATTTACTATTTTACCAGGGGAAAATGGCAACCAAATAATTTCACATATTCCACGAGGAACAAGAATTTCCTATACCAGCCTACACCTTATACATGATGGAGGCTTAACGTTTAACAGTTAAACAACTGTTATACCGACTTTGCGAGTTGCCTTTGTGTGTATGAACCGTGTATCTGATTTGTTGCAGTTAGTCGGTAACCAAATATAGCTTACATTCTCAAGAAATCTTAAATCTCAAGAATTGAACCATTGTTTCAGCTGTGTTTTGTCTCCAGAACACTCTGTTTAGGGAGTGATTGGGTTTGCTGAATGAACTTCGAGGATACAAGTGATCAGACATAATAATAATGATACTAATGTTTCACGTAAACAAGAAATAATCTGCTGGAACAGATTTCGTCAGTTTAATTGATTGCAAATTATTAAGGCGGCAAGTTGAAATCTAGAATAAATTAGAATTTCAAAAGTGGACTAAAGAAAGCAAACGAACAAATTTGGATAATCAAGAATGGGGCTCAAAAGCGGGTATTAATTGCTCCCGATTCTTCCGCCCGTCAGATACTTCTCCACGCATCGCGCATGAAAATATAAAAAAATCTGAGTACATACCTCAGTGTTAGGATAAATACCGTCACATGCAATCTACGGACTTGTTTGAAGAAGCCTGTTTGCTACCAAACACTGAAATTTTTCATCAAGAATCTCAACTGGAGATAAATGAATAGCTTTAAATTACCTTACCTCTGGTTGAGTTTGATTTCGTTTCACATAGACACTACTTCATGTAAATTTCAGTCCAAATGTACCAGGAAAATTTTCAATTCAGTTAAGCTCTGTTTTCTCGCAATTGCCGAAACTATTTTGCTGTTTAAAAAAAGAAAAGAAATCCTTTTTCATTTCCCCCACAACAAACAGGATGAAAAAGAAGGTCAACGTCCGACGCAGGGGCTTAATAAGAACAATATGGGAGGCCTTTACATTAGTTATAGGTTTAGAACCAGATAAAAAGGGATATCTGCGTCAACTGTCAAGGTACTTGAAGTAACTACTGACGAAAGCAAACTACAGATTCCTTGCAACATGTGATGTTAAATTTAGCGATACTATGTAAAAGTATCTTGCCCGTATAGCGTTATACTGTAAAGAGAAATGGCGAAACATTGAAGGCCGTGGGAGGAACTGGCACACGGTTAACAAAGCAAGATGTTATTTGGGAGTCTGTTTGCTTGGGTTGTACGCGAAAACAGTTGTGTACCGCCCAAAAGGGTAAGGCTTTTTTTTCGCCATTTTTGCCTAAAAATTGTCCAGATTTTGGGTCCTGCCTTTTGGACTAAAAAGTTGGGCATGGTTTGGGTGCAGCTGTAGAGGGCATATACATATTTATCTGATGTATAGAAAAGATAGAGAATTAACCAAAAAGAACCATTTGATATGATATTGCGTGATTTGCCTCAGGATTTGGAAGACCGGTAGCAAACCCCTACACAAATTTTCCTAAAGGTATCAGGCATTCAGGTGGTTTTAGAATAGACATACGGTATCTTAACTGTCAGAAGCATAAATCGTGGGCTTAAGTTAACTCACAAATGACCTGCTTCGCAGCTCACTTGGTGAAGCGGCATCACACCAGCGACCGGGCTATGTGACGACGTACTTCAATTCCCGTTCACGGGTGCGGGCAAGGGGTGGGCGTTTTTCTTCAGTAGACAATACATGGGGATTGTTTCAGTTTATGCTGCAGCTGATAAACATTTGCAGTTTACTTTGTTCAGTAGTTATGCACTTATCAATTGAAATCCCCCTCCCCCCCATCCCGGGCCAAGGTGGGGATTTGACTTGACATCATTGCAAATCTTAACAAACCCCTACCCTACTGGGGCATATTGACTGGTAAAAACCCCCACCCAGGTGGGGAAACCTTCGTTATACCCTAGTACTGACCTTATATTTGAGAGGGAAGTCTCAAGCTGTGATATGTTTGGAGGGTTTAATAGACGTTCGTAGAGCCGTTTAAAAAACTTTGTGTCATCGTGTGTGCTAGCTGGATGGCACTTGGTATGGTTTTCGGGCTCAGTTTGAATGCAAGACCCCTAGGAGCCTCTAAATAAGTGATGTTATCTGAAAGGATCCGTTAAATTTTTAAGAACGTGATTTGATGTTTGCTTGTGGTTTTCTGCAAGACCTGTATATTTCTTTATGCGCCGATCAATTCGAAACTTCAACATCCCGCCTTCCCGCGCATACCCCAGGCATTTGATTGTGCATCGTGCCCGGGGAGGGGACATTTGAACGTTGCGTTGGAAGGATGGGGAATTTGAACCGCATTTATCTCTTGTTCTGACGTAATACGCCCGTGAGTTTTTTCGGTTTTTACAGGGTTTGACGGATTTACAAGAGAGAAGTGCCTTTGTTAATGAATAACTCTTTCAAAAGGGTCTTTAAAAGAAATTTGAAGGTGTCATTCTGGTATATCTCTATCTCTCTCGTGTTAAGTGTTTGATTGAAGACGAAATTTGTCTTTGAGGAGAAGTAGTTCACTACTAATTGGTGGGGCATTTGAACAGCTTTTTTGCCTCGACGGGAGGGAATTTGAACAAGCCTATCTTCAAAAGTTCAAATGCCCGGGGGGTTGACAAGGATGGGAGGGATGTTGAACTTTCGAATCGATCGGCGCATTATCACGGATGTCATATATAGCCTAAAGGATCCAAGGTATTCTGTGACTGTTGCAGTTTCGGCTGATCTTATAAAAGCTACGGCTTCTTGAGTTGTCGTTTTAACTCCACTTTCATGGTTGTGGTTGAAATATATAGAAGTAGAATTCTTGGAGTTACCTCCATTGTCTTATGGCGTTACTAGCATCCAACATATCAGATACATGTAGATCTCAAGCAGTCTAACCGCGCTAAGTAATTCTCAAAGAGGTCATGACATTGTTTGACTTTTCTCTGTCTGGATTTTCTAAACCTCCATTTATAAAGTCTGCAGTAGTTAAAATGCTGAATAAGTCTCATGGATGCTTCTCGTGAATGTATTGTGCTATTTCTCGAGCATTACTGCTGTTTCGACTCTTTTGTGAGTCTCGTCAGTTGCTCCAAGATAGTCTCTAGGAATGGATGAGTGTTAACTCCATTCTGTAGCTGATATAGTTCTGACCGTTTATATATCTCTCACAGCGGTTGAGTGGATGGAAAAATCGCGCATGTTTTTCTATTGGTTGTTTAATATCAACCACGGGGAGGCCGTGTCCTGGCCAATAGACTGTTGAGATTTTCTATCCTTACTTTTGTCAAGCTCAATCTGTAATCTCAAAAGGCTATTGTATGACTTTCCACAGCGACTTGTTATTTTCTAGCCACAACAAAGAGCTTTCCTGTATAGAAACCTTTTGACATATGTTATATCACAGTCCTTCTAGCTCTGAATAAAGCTCCGTTTATACTTCTGGTACACGTGGATCTTTTCAGAAAACATCACTTATTTAGAGGCTTCTAGAGATCTTGCAATCAAACTGAGCCCAAAAACCATTCTAAGTGCCAGCCAGCTAGCACACATGATGGCACAAAGTTTTGAAACGGCTCTAAGAACGTCTGTTAAATCCTCCAAACATATCACAGCTTGAGACTTCCCTCTCAAATATTGTCGTTTGTAGCGCAATACTGCCCAGCACTATCTGGTCTCAAACATATACCAAGAGAGAAATGGTACCAGAAATTTTCAAGGAGCCTCCTCTCTTATCGTACAGAAGAGGGAAATCTCTCAAAGACATTCTAGTTAAAGCTAAGCTATAAAGGCTTAGAAAATACCACATACGAACTGTACAGGAGTCGTGTTTTCCCGTCAACCCCTTTTAACTAAAACTGAAACAAAACTACAAAGCACGGCCGAGCAATCCAGCAAACGACGCCAGTGACCATGTGCAGAAATTACCGTGAGGAAACTAGGCACGAGTCAAATCCCCACCTCGCTCCACCACTTTGATGAATGTACAAAGCAAATCCCGAGAAATCCCCCACCCCCGCGGGCGAATCGTGCCTTCCAATACCATAAAAATCCCCACATTCCCCCACCTTGGCCCGGGGTGGGGGGGGGGGGGGGGTCGGGATTTCAATTGATAAGTGCATTACTTCAAGTATTTTCCCCGGCTATGTAAACGCAAATTGCTCCTATGTGTTTAAAGCCTCCCATATTGATAATTAGTATTAAGCCCCCGCCTTGACGTTCACCGGGTTTTAAATATCATTTGTTGCAGAGAAATAACTATGTTTGTATGCAATCAGCAAATTGCTTTCGCAATTTAAGAGAAAAAATATCAAAACTGAATTGGTAATTTTCCTAGTACAATTGAAGGGAAGTTTACACAGGGGTGGATCCAGAGTAGTTCAAGTGATTTCCAGAAATCACTCAAATGTTTCCAAACCTGCGTTTGTTATTTCAAAGGGTCTTTATTGGGCAATAAAATTATTACCCTTCTTAGCTGTCCGATCAGCCTTGCAATTGGTTTTTTTTTTTTTTTTCTTTATTGTAGTTCAAGAAATCAATTATCCTCCTTGTTTTATTGTTTATTATGAAATAAAACAAAGAAAAAAGCGTCGCATCTCGTTATTCCGTCGATCACACAGCAAACCCAGCCCTTCTTGAGCGAATTCGACGAGTCTCCGTTCGCACGGTTTCGTCCCTTTGTCGATACTTCCGAGAACAACGCAAAAAAATTCGTAGGCACGACCGGAGCAAGTTTGTACCCAGTGGGTGGGACTGAATGGTATATGGATCTTGTCACAAATCACTCAAAACCCACTTCGATTGGCCAGAAACACTCACATTGTCTTGCGAACTACTCAAACTCGGTTGTGATTGGCTATTCAGGCCGCAAACTACCGTGGAAACTACTGGCAATCGTATATAAAGGGAAGCCTCTCCCTGGAAGTCTCTTCGTTTGTTCTTGTTGAGTTCCGATTAGAGTTCATCGTTAACTTGCTACGGAGGAAGACATGATTTTGATTTATAAACCATGGTTCGAGGCGAGCCAGTTTGTCGGAAGAAGGACTGTTCTCAGTACGATATTGGCTTGGTTTTCAAGGAAATCAGCTCATATTCGGACCAGGACAAGCTCAAGTTCATAGAGAATGTGTGGAAACCAGGTGAGCTATTTGACTTCCCAGTGTCAGTGGAATGCTCGAATTCTAACCGTCATTTTGTGTGGAGCTGGCTAAAAAGATTTCCCTGGCTAGCATACTCTAAATATCTCGATGGTGCATTTTGTTTACCATGTGAATTAGAGTAAAATAGCAAGCTTTTTTTCCTGCAATTATTTTTAGTTCACAGTGAACGCAATTTGCATACTGTACTGCGGCCTCAAATAAATTGCGCGAGAACAAATCAAACTTTTTCCCCGCACTTTATCATTCGATCAAAATCGAAATTCAAAGTCAATGACAACTTTAAAAGAATTTGTACAAAATAGTGAATGTAATCTGATCAAAGCGTATCAAATTTGCATAACGCGTGAAATCTGACCTTTTCAATGAACGTCGCATGGTATGTAACGCAACAATTTCACATGTGTCTCGATGATATCTGCTTTAATATAGGGGCTGAAAACCCTTTGCTGGGATCTACAGTATTGTATTCGAGCAAAACAATCGAAGAAAAGCCTACGATCGCTTTTGTGACCGATCTACTGGCAAGTGAACAGCTTTCAGCCGTCATGTTAGCATAAACATTTTATTGACCATGACCATTGAAATGTGTCTCCGGCGTGTTGATTGAGTTAAACGTGTCTTGGGTTTACGAGTGAATCATCGTCGTTAGATAAGTCGTTTTTGACGAGTTTTTCTTGAAGAGACTTAACTACACCAAACTGGAAGTTACTCTCCGGAAAACCCCCGTATGCCTTTGGAATTCCAGTCCAATGACCCCCCCCCCCCCCCATGTCCTCGGAATTCCAGTCGACATAAACCCCCCATGTCCTCGGAATTCCAGTGGACGTACCCCCCCCCCTCCCCTTCGGAATTCCGAGAGTTGGGGCAAATCACTCATGTGAAATCCTGGATCCACCCCTGTTACATGACGTAGCGTCTACGCCGGATGAAATCAAAACTTTGCAAGTGAATGTGTAACATTTAACATTCACCTTGAGATTCTCGATGAAAAGTTGCAGTAACTGGTAGCAAACAGATTTCTCCAAGCAAGTACGTAGGTTACAGTTGACGGTGCTTCTCCTACCACTGAGGTATGCGCTAGTTTGCATGTGTTTTCGTGCATAAACAAGTTCTTACGGGAAGAGGAACAGAAGAAATTGGTACTCGCCTTTGAGCTACAATTAAGATGGTCCAAAGTAGCTTGTTTGCTTTTTAATCCACTTTTGTAATTCTAATAATTTGATATTATCAACTGACGAACTCAGTTCTAACAGATCATCACTGATTTCGTGAAACAAGTATCATTATTATTATTATTATGTCTAATCACTGGTTAATTCTCGAAGGGCATTCAGCAAAACCCATTCAATCCCTAAACAAAGTATTCTAGAGACAAAACACCGCTGAAACAATAGTTCAATTCTTGAGATTTTAAAGAATGTAAGCTACATTTGGTTACCGACTAACTGCAACAAATCAGATACACGGTTCATACCCACAAAGACAACTCGCAAAGTCTGTATAACAGTTGTTTAACTGTAAAACGTTAAGCCTCCATCATGTATAAGGTGTAGGCTGGTATAGGAAATTCTTGTTCCTCGTGGAATAAGTGAAATTATTTGGTTGCCATTTTCCCCTTGTAAAAAATTAAATCTGCCGTCGAGAAGTTATCCACGCACGGAAGTCGCTTCTGTGTCACGCACAGTAACGCAACCTCTCGACTTCAATTCTCTCATTTAAGCCTGTTTTTAAGGCCTATAAATTTATTTTAGATTCTGAATGATTGAAAACGACACCGAAAAGCCAAATGAATCTATTCGAATAGCTTGAAATAAGCTTCTGCTGGAAATTAAATAATACACACCTGACTCACCTTAAAATTTATCGGGGGAGGAGTGGGGAAGGAACGACTTCAATAGCTGCAAAACGTTTACGTGAAAAATATGCTACAGTGAAGTAATTCAAACGATTACCGTATACTTTGTTAGCCTGTGTTTTACATTTTTACAGGTTTCATTTATTTTTTAAGTGTTAAAAAGTGACTTAACGAGACCCTTTTGCCCCTCAGCAGATATGTCTATTTTAGGAAAATATCAATTTTGCATAAGCTATATTGAAGATTAAAAATGAATTGCCCGCAAAGATTTTTCGATAATGTTTAAGTACAATCCTTTGGCTGTTTGGGAAAATGCAGATCAACCATAGATCTTGTCCACTACATAGAAAAATATTCCTTTGAAATTTGGTAAAATTGGCACTTTTTCAAATCTGTCAAACCACACTCTCTGTTGAAAATTATTGTTCAGCTGATAAGAAGAGCCTGACAGAATTTTTTTTTTTTTCTCAGCGCGTGAGCGGGCAAGATGAACCAAATCCTGCAATCTGATTGGTTCCGGGAGCGGGCGGAATTTTCCGATCTTGACCGCGGTCAACGGAACGTCAATAACAAAAAATTTGTAATGGGTTTTTAAAACCTTTAAAATCTTTAAAACGTTCTCCGAAACTTAGAATTCTGAAATTTTTTGTACATTGTCGTTAAAAACTTTTTTTCCAAAATTTCTTGTTAAAATACCGAAGGTTGTACAATGTAAATCGCCTCTTCCCTTTCGACAAACATTTGAGTAAATCGAGCAGGAGTTAGCTACATGTATCGAAATTTGGGAAAATAAAGGGGTTTCTTTTAGTTATATTGCTTCCTGTGATTTCTGAGTTTTAACAGAGTAAAAAAAGCGTATTTTGCTGCTCTGGTGTCACAAACGGCTTCGTTTCATGGTTCATTTTACGCGCGCTTGCAAAACGTTGCTTTCCGAAAACAACAAGACACGTTTAACTTTTGAAAAACAACAAGAAAAAAATAAAAACATTATTTGCCGGCCTTGGTCGGTCCGTATTGAGAAAAACTGTGCCCTCGGTCTTGAGCACGGCCCTCGGCCTGCGGCCTCGGGCCGTACTCAAGACCTCTGGCACAGTTTTTCTCAATACGGACCTCCCGGCCGGCAAATAATATATATGTATTTTTATAAAGAAGAAGGTCAGTTTAGTAAAGAAACATCATTTGATTTATGATTGGCTCGTGTTTGTTTTGTCAAGAGACATGCAAAGTTGGTAAATTTTGGAAAATTTTTTGAGCCAAAATTGCTCCCAGGGGGGGTCAAATTTAAATTGCCTGTCACGTGACCACATTAGTATTAGAAGACAAAATAATGTCGATTTGATCACTTGCTTATGACTAGCTTTCAGCAGGCAAAGTTTGAGATAGGGTTGTATCCAAAAATCCTTGAACCTCTCGTGGACTGGCTCTTAAACATTTTTGTTTGTTCTTGGTCAAGAATTTTGCAAATCGATACTTAGAGAAAACTAAACTGTATAAAAAACCTGTTGACGTGCAGCAGCTCTTGTCGATCCAAGACACAGCGTTGCGAGGTTTCTTGCTTGACTATTTTAGCTAACAATCATTAATAATCATATTGTTTTGAATGAAGCTAAATGGGACAAGATTAGAAAAGAGATCTCCGAGGAAAATAACGAAATTTCAACCAAGAAACGGAGGACAAAAGACTACTTTGCAGTTAACCCGTGTTAAATCAAATGGCGTGTCAATAAGAAAACTACAATTCGAAAAAAGCAAGCCAGCAAAATTTTCTTAACAAAAACACAGGAATACTCGCCTTTTTCGGAGAATAACCAGGCCTTTTATTCCATTGCGGATTTTTCCTTTCACTTTACAACGGTTAGTGAGAGAAAAGATCCAGTAGAGTAAAATGATTTCTGACTTCAAGTTTTCCCGCGGATTAGAGCGGTCCGTACGCGGGGTCCGGATGGGAAAATCCGGACCGCTGGAGCGCGCGTCAATAGGCAATCAGATTCAAGGATTTAGGATTCCGGACCGCTGAGATGCTTCAGAAAAAAATAATACCTCTTATTAACCGAGGAAGAGGTCTGTATGGGAGAATCTTGACCGAGGTCATGAGTACAGACCGAACGCAGTGAGGTCTGTACACACGACCAAGGTCAAGCTTCTCCCATACAGACCGACTAAGCTCGGTTAATAAGATGTTTATTATATGGCCAAACAAGAAAACTTTAATTCACTTAATGTAAATGGTTCGTACTAGCTGACATTTTGCTTGCAAAAGTCGATGAGCTGCACTTAAATCTGCCAAAGTTTGCTCGTCCTCTACCTTTTTTCTGGTCAGGCTTGTTGGCGCTTCATTTTAGTATTTTTAGAAGGAAATAGTCAATATTTTTGTAGTTTAGTTTACACCTTTGTCACTGCAAAGTGTAACCGGTCTAGATGCCGGTCTAGATGGGAAAACCTAGACCGCTGTCAATATCGATTTCAGCCAATCAAATTCGTGAATTCGGTAGTTCCCAGTCCTTGTGAGACACCGCCATATAATAAAAGGGCATGATCCTATATTCAGTGGCGATCCTAAACCAGTGGATAGTGCTTTTCGCGCGCTCTGATTGGCTACTCAAACGCTGGATAGTAGCTGCTATTCACCCGGCAGTTTCCGGGATTTCGCGCGCAAATTTTCCCTCATTTCTCAGAAAAAAAGGAACTATTTGGTGCTGGCTATCCACTGGTTAAAACAATTATACACCTCAGTGTCGGCGAAGGATGGTAGTTATTTACCTCCCCGTCTCAGCAAATATTCACCACTATTCACCTCCACTTCGGTGAATAATTGTTAATTGAAACAACTGTCAAGAAAATTGTACAGTTAATGGTTCTGAGTGTGTAAAGATATGCCCTCGTATTACTAGGCATCACCCATCGCGTTGTGCCATCTTTAATGTAAGGTATCTCCTCTCTCTGACGGCTTTTTCCAAGAACTATAAGCTACAGCGAACAGCGTGCAGGCCTTCAAACTTGCTGCCATGCACACTCTATTCAGGCCCTGTGTTATTATATACTATCCAATGGCCCCACACGCCATTGCAGTCTTCATGGTCACGTAACAACGCGCATAACTGATGTGAGAGGTTAGCGCATAACATGACAGCAGTGAATAACACAATGTGTGTTTAGCACCGCTGATCAATTTGAGCGTTTTTTTAGCACTGTCGCAAAACACGAGAACTTTCAAAGCGGTCAAATGCACGACGCGTGCGCATTTCCGGCCAATATTTTTTTTTTTTTTTTTGCCGGGACATGTTATGCACAGTTTGTACACGAACCTTTTGAACTGATTCAAACTTCAAGGCTCTGAAGACCGGAAGTGACTTAGTTCTTGAGTTTGTCCGCTGTGAAACAAGAACTTGGCACCACATTTTCTGACGTCACCCACCCGTCCCCAGTCTCTTGTGAGCACTTCGCGAAGAGATGTTTGCGTTGTCCGGACAAAACATTTAATGTTTTTTATTAAAAATAAAATAAAACACAAAGCTATTGCTTGTCCTGGTATCTATTCTTAACTTTAACATAGAACATTAAAATTACAACACCATTTTTTTGATAGCAAAACGAATTCTTGGTTGTCACTCCAAACCATAAGAAATATCAGTTCTACCAGTAGGCACGGCTCCTGGGTCAACTTTATAGTATTATTTTTGACATATGTTTTGTAGATTCAAAATAGCCCTCAGTTATTTCAAACGAACATATTGTAATGCAATTTTAGAATTATGTAACTAGAAATCTGGTATATTATGAAGTTATATTGCGCTGTAAACAATTTATAGAGGCAGTGAAAGATTCTTGAAAAAACTATCTTTGTCTATTTTACGAGGCTACAAGATACCTTGGTTACACCAAGCATAATCGGAGTTGGGCTCTAAATTAAACTATGACAGTGTTTTTCGCAATACAGTGGAGCCTCGATTTAACGAAGTGCCAAGGGACTGGGGAAATTGGTTCGTTATATCGAGGGTTCGTTATATCGAGGTTCTTTTCCATACATTACGCTATTACTGGGCTAAAAAATATCGTTCGTTATACCGAGGACTTCGTTACATAGAGGTTCGTTAAATCGAGGTTCCACTGTATAAGAGAGTGGTATAGGGGTGGGGAGGGTGGGGAGTCCCGATCAGAAGTCACCAAAACTAAAGCGGGCATTTCACGATAAGTTCAGTCCATGATCTTTCGCAACATTTTGCTTGCCCGGGAGAAAATCACATTTCACGACAAACATTAGAAGCCTCCTTTTCGTAAATTCATATGCAAAATTTTGTGGTAACTGAAGTCATTTCACATCCCCGTTTACTGACCCTTTACCACTCTCAGATAACACAAATCACTACTTTTAAAATACCATAGGAAAAATTCCGCAAAAATTTCCTCTTTACGGTTTGGGAAACGTTTGTTCCCACGTTTAATGTTATATTTTAGCCGGTACCCCAGCTTTTTCTCCATACAATCGATGTACACGCCCTCTTTGCGTTTGCTATTTTTGTTTCTTACCCACTTCATTCGTAGCCCCTTTCCGCCGTCTTTCTTTAACTCCTTCTTCAAAAAGTTGTCAACCCTCAAGTTTTGATGTCGATGCTGGCACAGTCTAGTTCGCAAATGTTTAGAATGGCCAACATACAGGTATTTGACTTCTTTGTTTCTTCTCTTGACGCCTATGGTATAAATACCATCAGCTTGTGGTACTTTGCGAAGATCAATGTCTCTGTACGAACTCCATGGCTTATCGATAAGATGCTGACAAATATTAGAGACCATCTAAGAAAGAAACAAAAATTTATCGTAAGAACATGATTATGTTGCTGATAGGAGGTCACAGGGGAAAATCACCAAGATTTTGCGCACAAGTTTACATGTAAGCAAGCCAGTCTTGCGTGACTCTTCCAAAAAAAACAATATTGGGTCACTCTTGCGAGGTCAATTTCCGAGAAAACTGTGCTTTTGATCTGACTCGAGCACATAAACATGATTTTCTTAAAACATCCAGCTCATACGGGCATGATAAGGATTCCTTTTTCGAAATCTTTGTTTTGCGTAGCCCCGAAATGCGTGGGCTAAATCACTCCCTCTCTTGTAAATCCGTAGGGACACGCGGAAGCCCAGCCGGTATAGTGAATACATCAGTACGTGGGTCAATCAATGGACATCATGTAAATCAACAGCCTTATAGCAAAGAAGATATTTGCTCTTACCGTGATGCAAATTTTACTTTTCAGGTTCAGTAAAAGATGTAGTTCAACGATCTTCAACAGCAGTTTAGCCCTCGGATCGGCCTTCAAAATCTGAAAGAAAATAAGTTAATAAACTCGTTAAGATAAAATCGAATTCTGAGATTAAATCAGTGGAGATGAAGTTCCAGCCGAGGCATGGTTGGCTGTTCTATCAGTATGGATTTACTGTGGTGAAAACGATTTATATTATCAAAATTGCAATTTATAACATAGCTCGTGCGCTGGTCCTACCGAATTCCTATTGAACCATCATGGTGTATATCTCTATATACGCACGGCCGTGCGTATATAACATGTCGTGTGCAGTTGCATTTTGCTGCAAAGTTCCCGTCGAGTTTAGCGGCGAGTTCCTGTTGCTGAACTTTCCGATAGTCAATGTAAGAAACTAGCGAGGAACTTCCAAATTTTTCTCTTGGCATTGACCTTTTAGCCAGCATAGAAAGCAGCCAACAAGCAAGAGCAAGACCAACGAAAACGAAGCATGCAGTTGAGTTATGGATGCATGGTTTTTTCTGCCTGCAGCGACCAAAAGTGTCTTCTTCGCGAGCAACTCGGCGAGTAAATGGCCAAGAAAAATCACCTTACAGCACTGAGAGTTAAACTAGAGAGAGATTACAACAGCGAAATTGTTGCAGAGTGTTTGACTTCTTAGGACGAGCAAGGAACTTTGTTGAAAAACTGAAGAAACTCGAACTTAATTAGTCTTAGGCGTTGTGTTTACGATTTCACTCACCATCTTCTCTGAACGAATGTTCACAAAGGGTAGGTTTTATACGCAAAACTTTAAAAACCAAAAATATCAAGACATGACACAAAATAAAACAGTAAAATTGAAGCGAACTGTTTAATAATGTGTCACCCGTTTTCGGTGATTCCCTTCCAAAATCAAGCTAAATAAGCACTGACAACCAGAAAGGACGAATTTTTTCCGGCTATATAAGCTTACTACACAAAATAACATCGTTTTACCTGCAGTCAATGTAGCTCTGTGTTCAAGCAGCTCCAATGTTCAAACAAAATAAAACGTAATCCAAAATAAGTCGAATGATCGCTTTCCCAGTTGTTTGATTCATTGTTGTTAAACCACATTCCGTCCGCGGCCTCCACTTTGTTTTCTGCTCGTTTCAACTCAGACTCGCGGCTACAATGCTGAAATCATACAGCTTCAATCCGCTTTGGAGGATGAATACAACAGTTTTTTTCAGGAAACATCAATCTTATACCACATCTTAGAGCGATAATTGGAAGACTTCTTCAAAAAAATTATTCTCGTACGTTCACTTCGGAGCAATTTCATTGATTCATTCAGCTTTACAAAGAAACGCTGCAACTACGCGGCAACACTTCGCAAGGTTTTGGCGCCTTTTTCTTTCAGTCATGTGATCGATTGTTGTCCTTTTTTTTTTCTCTTTCTCGTTTTTTTTTCTCGTTCTTTCTTGATTTTTATGGTAACCAGTGACTGAGTTTTGAATCAACTGCACACTGATTCGTATTGCTTATAATTTACGGTTTCAACGGAAGCGAAATAGAACTGCGGCACCTTGCGAAAAACTACTATTTCGGCATTTCCACTGGCTATGTTATAAAACAATTGGTTCATGCTTTTAGCTGTACGTACATCGAGTTATGGATGCACTTGGGAAGTTTGGAGAGCACTCAAGAAGCTAGAGTTGCTCTCGGCTGCGCCTCGAGCAACTCTTACGCTTCTCTCGTGCTCTCCAAACTTCCCGCGTGCATCCATAACTCGATGTAAGCACGCTAAGCATGAACCAATTGTTAATTATTTTCCAGATTATTGTTAACATGCAACAGCGGCGTGAGATCTAAAAATGCAGTAAAACTTTAAATTGTGCTAATTCTTTCTACTGCACGAGCAACTCTAATGCGCTCCCAAACAATGGTTTTCGAGATTCCTCTGATTACACACACTCGGACAATCAGCAACGTACAAGACAGATAGTCTAGGGCTCTCGAGGCGAAAGAAATTGTGCTGAAACGGTTGGAATCAGTGCGAGCGAGTCCTGGACCTCTTCAACTGAACTTCGCTCTCGCTGACTTCACCCGTTTCATTGTTTTCTTTCTCGGATGGTCGGTCTATCCCTCAAGTCTCACAAGAAGAAGCTTACTGTACATGCGGTAGTTTGCCTGTTAAGATTTTACCAAGCAAAGAAAAGGTTAAGAAAATAAGAGAAAATAGCTTGCCTCTTTGTGTCGATATAGTCTAAAAGCGTTGACTTTCTCTGTGTATAAATAGCGATTTGAATTTACCGCGTCTGGTGCTACATTATATAGGTCCCACGATGTCGTAGTTATTCTAGGGGATTCCCCGATTTCCATCCAATCATAAATCCTCTTTCTTAATGTAATTGCGTTATCAAACAATAAAAGGTTTATTCCCCTGCAATGAAAACTGCTCAATAAACAAATTTCCAGGATTATGATGCAATTGATTGTTTTTTCTGGAAATCTCATTGTTTCGATCAAGCTAGGGAGTTTTCCCTCGGTTTCGAAAGTGCTGGCAAAGCACATATTTTCAGCATGATGCAATTATTTAATTACAGACCGAAAACAATCAATTTCTAGATACACTGGCGAAGAAATTTTCAGTGTGTTTCCCACTCTTTTCGAAAATGAAAATTAAAAGAAGACAAAGAAGATCAGCGGATAATGCTACGTACGACGGTAAACATGGAGTAATTGTCCGAGTTATTTGTTTTTACATTTAACGGAAACGAAAAAGGTTCACGGGGAGACCCCGAAGACACGACCTGCATGCACAAAATCTACCTACATTCTGTCTCTCAACATCGAAGATTTCGCTGTTGTCAAAACACTTTCATATTTCCCGCGAGACGAGGCCCATAACCAAACCTGGAAAGCCTCCGGCCCAAGGCCTACTCGTTCAGTGACAGCCTGCCTGTTTTTGGAATTATTAATCGTATCTCACTGCTTGTAATGATCAGATTTCCAGTAAGACATTTTGCGAGAGGGAATACGCTTTCGGTTTGTGTGTTCTCTACGATCCCGAGATTTCTAAATAGTCCTCGATTTAAAATAAATCGCTTGGACAAATACGAAAAGTTCGCGAATCCACGAAGACACTTCGCCAGCATGTACACCAGCGGAAAACACGATTTCAACGAGAAACTAACGTTGCTCGATTGGAAAAGTGACACTGTTACTACGCCCACAAAGGAGATGAGAGCTGCAATGCGGCTGCAGCTGAAGTTGGTGACGATGTTTTCGGAGACGATCCTACAGTCAATGGTGAGGATATGAGTGTGTTGTGAGTGTGTTTAATAGTATTCACACATAAGTTAGGCTGATTCGAGCTAATAAATCCTGAAAAATTAATCTAAGACTTATCTATTTATCTGCTTTAATAATCTTAGAGCCTCTTAGGTGAAAGGGCGCCTTTTATAATACTCAGGCTCTTTAGGTGACTGAGAGAGAAGAAGGATGATTTTCCAATTGCCCACGCTTTATTAAGCATTTAGTTTCTTTTATAGTAAGCTTTACTCCTGCACAAAAAGCTGTCATGTACTGAACAACCAACAAGAACACTGTACTAGCTGTTGATACGAGTAGCATATAAGTAAAGTATGGGGCTGTAGCATTGTTGAAGACTAGTGTTGTTGACATTGCTTTCTTTATAGGAGGGGGGGGGACAGGGGGGTGGGAGACCGGGAGAAAAGGGGACGGGAGGTGTACGGGAGGCGGGAGAAGAGGGGGTGGGAAGCGGGATTCCCAAGGTGGTGGGAAGCAGAAGAAAAAGGGAAAAATTATGCAACATTGTGCAATATTTTGCAATCGAAAAAATGCTAAGGGGCGGGAGCCAAAAAATACAGGGCAGGAACCGGGATTAAAGGGTCTGGGAAGCGGGAGGTTTAAACCCCCCTGTCCCCCCCCCCCCCCCCACTTTATATTTACTGGAATTATTTAAAGGTTACAATATGTCATTCTTTCAAGAACTCTCTCACACTAATCTTGAAAGCCCAAGATTTTTAAAGGAAAGTATGAAGCTAAACTGGAATTTCTGGAGGGGTGGGGGAGGGTGCAAGCCCAAACAACAATTTGTGGGGTAGGTTTGGATATTTTCTGGAACAATACATCAGAAAGTGATATGCACATTCAAAATGCTGCGAGAACTAGGGTAGAGAGGTGGCGTGGCTGAGTGGTTAGGGTGTTGGACTTCGAGTTTGCAGGTGCCAGGTTGAATCCCACTCGGAGCACTTCATGGATTTGGTTCATGGCAGTCCCAAGTTGTGAAATCCTTTGGCTGCGCTTGTAAATAGCCAACCAGTTTGCCTCCTGCCAGTTGAGATTTTTAACCATGTTATGTTTCATTTGCAATATTTGTTTCAGTTGTTTGAGTGGCACGTCTGTAAACTAGCTGGTCTGTTGAAAGGCAGTACCGAGGATAGCTCAGTGGGCTGACCACTATAATCATCAATTTTAACTAAGGTAGTTTTGTAAATGTGAGACCCTTTGTTCTCATTGTTTTCATCAGCTCTGCAGACTAAAGCAGCAGAATTAACTGGGAAGGATGCTGCCTATAATGTTTGTCACCAGTGGAACCATGGGGAATTTGGTGTCAGGTATGAATTAAAGTGTTTTAGAATATTGTTAATGAAATATAAGTGAACTTCATAATCATTTAAAAGTAATAATCCATTTCCCATTTTCACAAAATTGTTTTAAAACAAAAGTTACTGAGTATGTACTGAGTATGTATATCCCCATGCTCAATATTCTTTGGATTTGATAAAAGGCATGATGGTATTTTGGAGGGCATGGTATTTGCATCTGGGTATATATATATATATATATATATATATATAATATATATATATATAATTTTTTTTTTTGGTATAGGATTTGCTCAACAGGTATTTTTTGGTATTAAATTATGGCTACACTCACGCCTCCACATCAGTCTTTAATATGATTCCCCCACCCCACCCCCCCCCCCCCTTCCTGAGTTTATGCTGCCTTCTGCTTCCTCACTGAGATGATTAACATTGACTAACCTGGAATCTTTCCAAACCCAACAGTGAATTTTAGCCCATTCTCAAGGTATAATTTTTTCCAGTTGGCTAGCAGGACCATACTGCTTTGCATATAGAAATGTATGTCCTCCATTCATTTATCAATTAGTTGACTTAATTTAGGGTTAAACACTCATCTAAGGCATTTAATTAGGGCTAAGCATTTCTCTATATAATTTATTTAGCTAGAATTATGGTACTAATTCTTGCTGCAGAAGGTTAGTGTTCAGTTATTGTTACATAACAATAGTTGACAATTTAATAAGACTTGTCTCGATTCTTGGTGTAATTTGTGTAAAGAACCCTTGCCTTGCCATCTTTTGTAGCACATACCATATTCAAGAAAATTTCAAACATGATAGAAGGCTGAGCATGAAGCTTTTTAGAACTGAAGTATAGAGAAGTAGAATTTGGGACATCAGATGACAAATCCAGCTAGTGATAGAGTGTGGGACATGAAACCAGGACATCCAGTTTTCAGGTCCGATGCCCTAACCACTAGGCTACTGCACCAGATGCTTACAATTCAGCTGAAATTTTGTGAGACCCAAATTCATCACCCTTTACTAGCTATTGAATAAATAATGTCAGGACAACAGGTGACCAGTTCCACTAGTGGAAGGGTAAGAGATGTGAAACCAGGAGATCTGGATTACAAGTCCAATGCCCTCCCCACTAGGCTACGTTGCCTAGCTCCCTTGAGAAATGTTTTTATCTTCATTTGTTTCAGTGATGGCACACTGTCCTGGTCGAGGAGAAGAGATACTTGTAGGTGACATGGCTCATATTATACTGTGGGAACAAGGTGGAGTTGCACAGGTCATTACCGTCACTTAATTCTAGTAAAGACCAGGAAAATAGCCTTGATGTTATTTTATTCTCAATGAATGACGTAATCCAAGGTGAATCTGTTAAGTGAATCACTCTTAATTGTTACTAATACATGTATTCCTACTCTAAATTATGTCATCTTTTTTCTTCTCACAGCAGAGAGAAAATTACTTATTTAAAATCTTCACCTCACAGTACAAGGACTGAATTACATGTTGTGATTAAAATTTACAATAGAGAGAGATAAAGAGAGTGAAAGCATGTGCTCATAATTTCATTCACTTTTTTCACTCCAAAGAAAGCGTATCCTAACTCCTATACCATGGTACATTTATCCTGTATACTGCCTAAAAGTATCCCACATCTCTACATTGTTATATCAGCCAGCTATTTGTACCAAACTAATTTGCTCTACAGTAGAATTCTAAACTGTCAATGGAAACACAAAGCTGTTTGAGATATCAAAGTTTAGTTTGGAACAGCTTACCCTTCGATTTGTGACAAGCATTATCAATAAATGACTTCAATCTGTAATCAACTATACTTCTTTAGCGTCTCTCAGTGACATTCTAATCACAGCATTCATGTTGAGCAGTTTTTTTTTTCAGATATTTTTTAATTTTAGTATGAATATTTAGACAGACAATCGACTTTTTCTGTTCTGATGTTTTTGCCATGGTTAAATAAAGTTATCTCTTATCAATTATCCATCCAGTTGTAAACGAGTAACTGTCAGTAATAAGTGAAGCATGTTCCCCTTCGCTGATTGGCCAGAAAAATATTTTTCTGGCCAATCAGAAGGCGGGATTTCAAACGCTTCTGGAACTCGTTCGGTAAGAGTAAGTGCCCAGGGGCTCTCCGCTCTTGTTGTAAACTTTCGCCCATGAAAATCCCGTCGTCCCGACTAGCTGCCTCTGGGTCTCCGAGGATGGATGACACTGTGTTTACACGCTAAATTGACCGTTTGGGGCCTGGGAGTCATGAAAGCGAGGCCAAAGTCCATACCAGTTCCCGGCCGAGCCAAGGCCCCTGCAAAAATCTTCGGGGGGGCTAATTTGGCGTCGACTACCCATTACAGAGAAAATCTCGAATTTTTCTGCCTTGTAAGACACAGGACATCCAACACAAGATTGGGAATGCGTTCTCCTTCGTCGAACGCAATAAAGTCCAGTTAAGCCCTAGGGCTCTGTTAAAAAAACTTCTGAAATACTGACCCTTGGGAAATGTTTATATTTTTCAATGGCTCTAAGAATATCGACGAATTTCGGACGGTAAAAATAATAACAAATTAAAGTATTGAAAGAGTTAAACAGAAACTAAAGAAATAAAACAAGTTGAACAGGTTGGTATAATCCGTTTCAAAAGAAAATTGATCTTAAATGTTTAGGAAGTAATCGAACTTTTCAGATAGGAATAATTTTAGATCGGTTTAAAAGAAAAATGTTTTAATTGGCTTAAAACTGTGCACGAACCCCTTTAACTAAGTATTTACAAGCGTGAAGGGTGTTTTCTTATATCAAGGTCCTAATCTTAATTATTCCAATCAGGAGATTCCTGGTTGACTCCTAATTCCAATATTTTTCTAAAGAACTCCTAAAATGCATTTATTTTGGTATTTCTTATGTTCAAGGTGAAGGCTTTTGCTAGATATACTGTATGATTTGAGAAATGTTTAGCTGGGTTTTCTTTGCGCTCAAAGGGGATATATAGATATTTTTAAACAAAATAAAGGAGGCATGAAGTTTATATGTGGTTAATATTTGTGGTGCGACCGATGTCTCTCAATCTGTATGAAAGGCGTTAAGACAGGAGTATATTTAAACAATTATTCACTGCGAAACTAACCTTGTGCACGGGCCGCTTCCCGTATAACCGACGACAACCTGAAGAAGATTAACCAGCAGAATAAAGGAGAAAACATGGCTGAAAGTTACCAAGATAAAAAGTGTTATTCCAACTCTCTGAGAGGGCTTTCGCTTTTGCAGCAATTATGCTAAAACGTGAAAACCAGCCATTTAGAGGCAATTTTTAAACTTCCTTATATTTAAAAACTCTTAAATGTCGGCCTTAGCCAGTTGCAGCTAATCCTTCAACGTCAGCTGCTTTAATTTGTATTCTTATGGCATTGTTTTCAAAACATAATGCTTTACTAAGCCAACACCCAGCTGCAATTTTTCAGAAGTTAAAAACAGGCAAGAGTACTAAACATGACGATACCGCTAACTCACCAAAAAAATCTTGAAACGTTGGAGTTGCGGTCAATTTAGATCGGAATGGGATGCAGTCAGGTTAATGGGGTTTACTATGTTTAATTGTTATAGAAACCGAAGACAAACATGATAAACGTCAGATCGTAAAGCACCTTTTTAAAATTAGCACTTCAGCGTTCCTATAAATTTAATGGTGCTTGGCAAGACTATTTGCCTGTTAGCTAAAAGACTGCAGCTGTCATGAAACTAAATAAACTACAGTAAACTTTGCACGAAATGTTTTGTTGCCCTCATACTCTGCATTTATCAGTAACAACTGATGTTTTTTGAGCTAATTTTAATTCGGGCGAAATTGATCCGTTTTTTTCGGTGAGCGTTGACAAAAGCCTACATTACACGGGCGCTGATATTTAAAACGTTATTGCTTTCCCTTTGAGTTTTAATAAGTTGACTGGGGATATTATCCTGTTGACAATATTTTACTAAACCAATCCTCATCTGAGTAAATTGCTTAGCACATTTACCCTGAAAACGAAAGAGACAAGTACTTATCATTTATGATTTTAAACTAAAAAAAGGATGACACCAACTTGCCAAAAGCATACTGTAATAACCGTGTTAAAGAAAAGGAAAGGAAACTAGGAAAGAAACAAAAAAAAATCATCAGACTTACTTATTAACCAGTATAAAAAAGCGGACATAACCGTGCGAAACGTCATGTCAAAAATAAATTGTCAAAGCGAAGCTGTTGTTAATTCACCCCAAATATGGCAATTTTTGCGAGGCCAAATTTACTAGTCTTCTCTTGCAGACTTTTTTCCGTACGTGAGTTGAGTGCTGTATCATTCTTGTCTTTTTGACGTTTCTCCGTACCTTACTGACTTCGTACAATAGGCAGTCTTGTCTTACAACGTATCTCCGTACGAGAGATATTCGTCATGATCTGACCGAAACGGAAAAGAGAGGCGTGAACTACATCGCGCCTGGGAATTTGCCCTGAAGGCACACAAGACTTTGTCTTCGTGTGAGGATCTTAAACCGTTGGAAAGAATGCTCGACATTCCAGTTCTTCACTCTTGAGATTACAGAGAGGCATGTTTACAGCACTTAACTCGGCTAAAAATTAGACATATTGAACACAGCATCAGATTATGCAAAATGCAAAAGAGTCTGGCGGGTGAAAATATATTTTGGCTAGTGAAATCAAACCTGTCACTAGCCACTAGGCTACTAAGCTGAAACGTTAGTCTCGAGCCCTGTTCGGTAGTCTTCGGAAATCTTCGGAAATGATCCGAAACGTTTGAATGATCTTCGGACTGCTTTCCGACAATTTTGGAGCCGATTTTGTTTCTTTCTGGATGTAATTTACTGTTACAGTGAATTTTTTACTTTTAGTGTTAAAATGCCTAAAATTTAACTGTTTTATGTTACAGAGGCCAAAAATTAAGTGTTAAGTGTTATCGAGGTACCCCATTCAGACCCTCTTACATGACCGTAGTAGTTAATAGTACTAATGTCAAATGAGTTCAACGTATGTTAAACCTAGGCCGATAACCCAACTTGTCTGTGATGCATTTAATGTATTTTGATTCTTTGGAGACTGGGTCTTTTTCTTTGATCCACTTTACTCGCAAATCTTCCCCGTCATTATTCTCGAACTGCTCCTGGACGAACTCGTCAATGGCCAGGTCTTCCCTCTTATGTTCTACCATCCTTCGGTGGACGTCATTGGAGCAACCAACGTAAAGGATCTCGGTATCATCGAAGGGGTGTGTAATTCCTATTACGTAGATACCCTCTATGTGGGGTATTTCATCCACCTCATACGCCCGCCAAACTTTATTCAAAAGCCTGGTGCATATATCACTGGTCATTATCTCTCCCTGTAAACCACAAAAATATCGAGGTTTAATAGTAGAGTTGTTCAGCATCGACAATTTGTTCAGCAGAAAGTCGTATAGCTAGGTCAGTAGTTAAGATTCAGTTTCTTTTTCCGAGTCATTAATAGGTGAGAAAAAAACAAAACCTGGCGAGTAAAAATACCCAGAAGTATTACTTATTTATGCAACTTTCTTCTGAACAAATTGTTTATTAACGACCTTTTTCATTCCCTAAATCCCGTCGGGGGCCCCTAAGATGAGCTCCGCCGATGTTCTCACAATTTTGTCGCATACTAAATTTATTGATACTAAGATCAAATCTCCTAAGTAAAGAAGGACATAACTTATTCTTAATCTACTACTCTCATAATGTATAAAATGGTTCCAATGATTACTATGGCACATGGGGGTCAAACCTCTTTATCATGTTTACAATTGTTTTGTCTCAGCGAACTTCTAATAGAGATACGTGATGTGTAAAAAAATCGACGGCAAATAAGATTTTCCTAGCTAAGGCACTGTTTTAACTTCCACTGTAACCCGGTATACATGTGCGACGCAAGAGAGAATGCAAGCGTAAGTAGTTATGAACGTAGCAAACGCAAACAAGAAACGCAAAAGCAACTTGTCTTGCACCTACGTTTTCATATGAAACAAATGAAAGCGCAAGCGAGACTTTCCTAGCAGCCTCACCTTTAGCGCAAATCGGGTGTCTTGCGTCGCTTGCGCGTTCAACATGCAAAACGCAAGGTTCTGAGATCGAAAATGGACTCGACGCTGTGCGAGCCAGTCTTGCGTGACTTCTTCCAAGAAAATCACTACTGGGTCAATGTTGCGAGGTCAATTTCTGAGAAAGTTGTGCGCTCAATCTAACCGGCCGTGCCGGCCTGAGCCGGCCTTGATTTTGCGCGTGTTCGCTTTTGTCCCCAGCCTCCGCTAGAAAGGCTTTTTTGGTCACCTTTTGTCCTAGTTGTCTTTGGGAATGTTCAACCAATCAGAATCCACCTACTGCGCATATATTTGAAGGCTTGAGGGGGTCATAGAAGGGAAGACTTCTTATCACTCTCCAAGAAGATCAAATTGGCTGCCGTGCTCTTCGCGCGTGAATTTTCAAGATGGCAATATCTCACTCTCGGAAGGAAGGATTACCTTTTGAAACTTAAAAATCGAAAGAAGAAGCTCTAAGGAACACTCGACAAGTTAAGCGATGAAATTTAGAACTTTTAGAGCAAAGAAAACATCTTTCGAGGACGAACAGCCGTTTTGTCAAAGCGAAGGACAATCTTCCATCGCAAGAGATTTTACGAGCTGCGGACTTTCTGGGAAATGCTCAAGCACTTCTACGAGTCTACGGTAGAGTAAATTACACATTTGATTGTAAATTTTTACCGAAATAACTTCTTAATTGAAGGATTCTTTGTAATTATTAAAGTTTTCGTAAAAGTTTTGAAAAACGTGCACAGTTCGCATCAGTAAATGTTCTTCAAAATAACTTGCACATCGAGCGAAATCGCTTGCGCGTAGCTTCCCTCGAAGAAAGAATTGAACGCGTTTGGTTTTCAGAAACGAATAAAGGCGTGTATTAATAAATGTATTATTTAGAAAAGCTTACTGTCTCCTCTTCTGTGAATCTTCCTTCATGAAATTTCGAAAAATAGTAATCTGACCTAAACAGACACAAATCCTCTGTTGTGGTTTGATTTCACGCGCGAGACAACATGTGAAATCTCTTGTGTAGATTTTCAAAATTTTGACTTTGAGATTGTATTTTTTGCTATTTCTTAATTGACAACTGGCGTATTTTATTCGAAAGTTAGGAATTTTAAATATTCTAGATCAAGTGAGTGTTGTTTTTTCGAGCCTATAAATATGACCAACTGCTAATGCGAAGCGATCAAAAAACACGCGGCCGGTAATGAGTTAAGCCAGCACGGCTTCATAAGAATAATTTTTTCCGTTGCAAGTGTTTTGTCATTAGATAAATTGACATCTCTCGGCATGGATCAGTCTTTCTTAACAAATCGGGAAACGAATCGGTAATTCATGGACATAACATCGCATTGGAATATAGGGAATAGATAATGGCTATCAAATACATAAATAGGTAGAGAGATCAAAAGAGGTATTCGCTCTGATCTTACCTTTCTCGATGCAAATTCATCAACGAGGTTTGGCTTTAGGGTACAAGTTCAGCTACTGCGGTTTATTTCTGAAAGAAAACAAGGTACACTGTCTTATCAACGCCATAGTAAATATATACCTTTCGTTGAGCATACATAAAATTTTACGTATATTGATCTATTGCTTGTTAATCTCTCAGCTATCGAACTGGCAACCTTAGATCGCCAACGATTGTAGTTTTCGAGACTACACACACTCGAAAAACCAGCAAAAGAACAGACAGATAGTCGAGGGCACTCGAGGTGGGGAAAGGCAACCTGTTGAAGTTGGCGCGAACGAAAATACATACAAGAAGCTGAGTTTAGGGCGGCTATAAGCAGTTCGTTTCGCAGATTTCACCCGTTTAAACTTGCTGTTCCTTCGATTGTTTACCTTAGAGGTTTACCGTAGGTAGATATAGTTTGCCTTAGAACTAACCTGTTTAAATTTTATCGAGCGAAGGAAAGATTAAGAAAATAACTTACTCTTTTTGTCAGCTACAATCAAAAGCGTTCGTCTTCGTCTGATGAAATAGCGATTTGAATTTACCGCGTCTGGTGCTACAGCTATATGTAGGCCCCACGACGTCATAGTTATTTCAGAGATTCTACGATTTCACGATCAATCAGAAATTCTCCTTTTTAGTATCTTAAATCTGATTGGTTGCCAAGATAAGGGTATTTTCCCCTATAGTTTAAAATATCATTGCCAGGTTATGATGCAATAATTATGATGTAATTTCCTTCGCTCCTGAAAATCTCATTGGCTTGATCAACGGAGAGATGTTTCCCTCCGATATTGAAAGTGTTGGCAATCCACGAAAACAATCAGTGACAGTGACGCAGAAGTTTCATGTTTCCCGCTCTTTTTCAAAATAAAAATCAAAAGAAGGCCGGCGTTCAATGCTCTACGAAAGAATGTACGGGACTAATTTAAGGAATATGTTTTTACTGTACTTTGCTCAGAAGCGAAAAACTATTAACGAAGTCACGGCATTTAATGCCGGATTGCATATTTTAATATGCATTTCGCACCCAACAAGACCCTATAACAACTGGAAACTTCTCTGACCTGATAAATCCTACACTTTCTGATAAAAATTGCCGCCTGTTTTTGTCAGTCAGGGATGTCTTAGCAGTCATGCTCCTCGTTGTACTTCCCCAAATAAGCTTACTAAGACATTAAACCGAGAGGAAAAATGCTTTGTGTGTTCTCCGCGATAATATGGTTAATAAGTGGTCCTAGACTACAAGAAAGTCGAGATGTAAAGCATGTGTACATGATCGTATTGAGAAGTGGCCTTGTCACTACTCCTTCAAAGGAAACTGATGAGAGCTGCAATGGCTGCAGCTGAAATTTGTGACGATGTGTGATGAGGACAAGATCCTATACTCAGTGGCGATGATATGAATAATATTAATTGAACAACTGTCACGAAAACTGTGCAAATAATGGTTCTGGGTGTGTAAAGACCTACCCTCGTATTACTGACTGTTTTTTTCGCAAGAACTAGAAGTTACAGCGAACACTGACTGCAGGCCTTGCACCCTCTTTGTGGGCCCTGTGCTATTATGTACTATCTAGCACGTAACAACGCGCATAACGTGAGAGCTTAGCGCGTACAAGACAGCACTGAATAACGCAATGTGCGTTTAGCACCGCTGACCACTATGAGCGTTTTTCAGCGCTGTCGTATAACGACGAGAACTTCACAGCAGCCAAATGCAAAAGCTACGTTATTTCTGGTCTTTCAGGGCCTTGAAGTTTGGATCAGCTGAAATGTTTACGAGCGCGAAGTTCGTACGACAACGATGTATAACATGTGCCGGCAAACCGAATTCCACGCGGGCAAAACTTGCGCTTGACAGTTGCTTTATTTTGAACATATACTCAACGTAAAATGATTAAGTCTTCAGAAACGGCGTTAAGTTTTTCGGTTAATGTGAAACGTTCGACACTGGTGTGTATTTTTCTTTGTAAAATTATGGTGGAAACTGCACACGCATCCTGAAATTGACTGCTATGAAAACGAGAACTTGGCACCAAATCTTATGACGTTACCCACCCCTCCCCAGTGCCTTGTGAGCACTTCGCGGAGAGATTTTCGTTTTGTTTGGACAAAACTTTTTATTAAAAATTATATAAAACACAAACCTTTTGTTTGTTCTGGTATCTATTCTTAAGTCTTACAAAGAACATTAAAATTACAACACCATTTTTTGATAGCAAAACGAATCTTTGTTCAGTGTCACTCTAAACCATAAGATAACAGTTCTACAGTCATGGTTCCTGGGTCAACTAGTATCGTATTAAACTTACTTTTGACATATATTGTATAGATGTAAAATCACCCTCATTTATTTTAAACGACCATATTGTATTGCAAGACGAATTATGTAACTAGAAATGTTGGTACAATATAATAAAGTTTAACCGCTCAATAGACAATTTATAGAGGCAGTGATTGGTTCTTGAAAAGGCTACCTTTCCCTTTTAAAGGAGGCCACAAAATACCATGATTGCACTAAGCAATGTTGGAGTTGAGCTCTCCCTCCGGCCCCTTCGCAATGTAAGAGAGTAAAATGGGGGTGGGGAGGGTGAGGAATCCTGATCAGAAGTCACTAAAAGTAAAACGCACATTTAACAACAAGTTCAGTCCATGATCTTTCACGGAATTCTGCTTGCTGTCCTTGCTGGCTAAAGAATCCCCGGGACAAAATCACATTTTTAAATTTCAAATTTCAAATTAGAAAGCTCCCTTTCGTCTCACAGAAATTCATGTGCAAAATTTTACGGTAATCATCCCGTTTTGCTTAAACTGACCCTTTACCACTCATCGGTAACACAAATCACTACGTTTAATGTTTGAGGAACGTTTGTTCCCACGTTTAACGTTATATTTTAGCCGATCACCGAGCCTTTTCTCCATACAGTCGATGTACACGCCCTCTTTGCGTTTGCTGTTTTTCCGTGTGACCCACTTCATTCGTAGCCTTTTTCCGCCATCTTTCCTGAACTCTTTCTTTAAAAACTTGTCAATCTTCAAGTTTTGATATTTATGCTGGCGAAGTCTAGTTTGCAGATGTTTAGAATGGCCCACATAGAGGTATTTGACTGTCCTGTTCTCTTTCTTGACGCCTATGGCGTAAATACCATCAGCCTGTGGTACTTTCGGAAGATTGTCTCTGTACGAACTCCATGGCTTATCGACAAGATGCTCACAGATATCAGAGGCCATCTAATAAATAAACAAAAAAGTCATCGTATTAAAGATAACATGATTATCACCAAGATTCTGTGCGCAATGTTTACATGTAAGGAAGCCAGTCTTGCGTGACTCTTCCAAGAAAACCCATATTGGGTCACGTTTACGAGGTCAATTTCCCAGAAAACTGTGCTTTTGATCTGACTCGAGCACATAAACATGATTTTTGAAAACCATTTTAATAGCTAATACCGGCCCTACAAGGATTCCTTTTTCGAAATCCTTGTTTTGCGTAGCCCCGAAATGCGTGGGCAAGGTTCCGCTCATAAAAAATCGGTAGAGACACGCGGAAGCCTAGTCGGTATAGTAAATATGTGGGTCCGCAATCAATGGGCATCATATAAATCAACAAGGATAGCAAAGAAGACGTTTGCTCTCACCGTGAAAACGTAGCTCAACTATCTTCAACAGCAGTTTAGCTCTCGGGTCAGCAGGTCAGGCTTCACGTTCTAAAAGAAAATAAGTTAATATAAAACTCGTTAACATTTAGGCTTGATAAAATCGAATTCTGAGATCGTGACTAAAACAAGTAGAGATAAAGTTCCAGCCGAGACATGGCTGGTTGTTCTAGAGTAAGAATTCAATGTGGTGAAAGTGCCGAGTTATATTCTCAAAACAGGGTCTGGAAGGGGGGTCCTGATCTCGCATTCCCGCTCCTTTTTCATGAGAATCCCGCATCCCGCACTTTTTCATCGCTATCCCGAATTTCGCTTTTTCTTTCCCAAAAATGCATGAAAAAAGACTAATTTCTGCAAAAGCTGGCCCTTTCGATTGACATTTTGCGCTCGCCTGGCTGATTCGCTTTTGCCGCCATAACATTTATTTGGGTCGTGACGGTTTCCCGAATTCCCGACAGACAGGCAACAAAATCCCGCTTCCCGTCCCAAAATTTTGGCAAATCCCGCTTCCCTGGTAGCAGTCAAATCCCGAATCCCGTCAAGATATTTTTCGTTTTCCCGAATCCCGCACCGTATTTTGGTCAAATCGCGGATCCCGAGAATACCCTTCCAGACCCTGTCAAAACTGCAGCATGCAGCATCGGCGGCATGAGATCTAAAAATGTAGTTAATTACTAAGGGGTTCTATTGCGCGCGTAACTTATGCTTGCAAACGATTGTGTTTTTCCAGATTCCACTGAGGTTACACATACTGGAACAAACGACAACATATCAGACAGATGGTCTGGGGTTCTCGAGGCGAAAGAAAGTCTGCTGAGACGGTTGGAATCAGCGCGAGCGAAATCAAATCCAGATCTAGAAGTCCAGGACCTCCTCAACTAAACTTTCGCTCTCGGCGATTTCCCCCGTTTCATTTTTCTCTTTCTTACGTTGTTTATCCCCCGAGTCCTCTCAGAAGAAGAGTTTGCCTGTTAAAAGTTTAGCGAGCAAAAAAAAAAGGGATAAAGAAAATAAGTTACCTCTGTGTCGGTAAAGTCTAAAAGCGTTCACTTTCTCTGTGTAATAGCGATTTGAATTTACCGCGTCTGGTGCTACCTTATATAGTCATCAGCCAAGAGGTATTTCCCCCTCTATTTATAAATATAACTGCGTTATCAAACAATAAAAGGTTTATTCCCCTGCAAAGAAAACTGCTTAATAAACAAATTTCCAGGATTATGATGCAATTTATTGTTTTTTTCTGGAAACCTCATTGGTTTGATCAAGCTCACGGTGCGTTTTCCCTCGGATATCGAAAGTGCTGGCAAAGCGCATATTTCCAGCATGATGTAATTATTTCATTACTGACCGAAAACAATCAATTTCTGGAAACACTGACGAAGAAATTTTGTGTTTCCCGCTCTTTTTGAACATGAAAATTAAAAGAAGGTCAGCGGATAATTCCACGTTCGACGGTATGAGTAACTTGTTCGTACATTTAACGGAAACGAAAGAGGTTCACGGGGAGACCCCGAAGACACGACCTACATGCACAAAATCCACCTACATTCCGTCTCTCAACATCGAAGAGTTCGATGTTGTCAAAACACTTTCATATTTCCCGCGAGACGAGGCCCATAACCAAACCTGGAAAGCCAAGGGCTACTCGTTCAGTGACAGCCTGCCTGTTTTTGGAATCATTAATAGTGCCTGACTGCTAGTAATGATCAGCTTTCCACTAAGACATTTTGCGAGAGGGAACACGCTTTCGATCCCGAGATTTCTAAATAGTCCTCGATTTAAAATATATCGCTTGGAAAAATCCGAAAAGTTCGCGAATCCACGAAGACACTTCGCCAGCTGATGTACACCAGCGGCAAACATGACTTCAACGAGAAGCTAAAACCTCGTGTGATTGATTTGAGAAGTGACACTGTTACTACGCCCACAAAAGAGATGAGAGCTGCAATGGCTGCAGCTGAAGTTGGTGACGATGTTTACGGAGACGATCCTACAGTCAATGGTGAGGATATGAGTGTGTTGTGAGTGTGTTATATTCACACATTAGTTAGGCTGATTCGAGCTAATAAATCCTGAAAAATTAATCTAAGACTTATCTATTTATCTGCTTTAATAATCTTACAGCCTCTTAGGTGAAAGGGCGCCTTTGATAATACTCAGGCTCTTTAGGTGACAGAGAGAAGAAGGATGATTTTCGAATTGCCCAGGTTTTATTAAGCATTTAGTTTCTTTTATAGTAAGCTTTACTCCTACACAAAAAGCTGTCATGTACTGAACAACCAACAAGAACACTGTATTAGCTGTTGATACGAGTAGCATATAAGTATGGGGCTGTGGCATTGTTGAAGTGTTGTTGACGTTGCTTTCTTTATATTTACTGGAATTATTTAAAGGTTATAATATGTCATTTTTTCAAGAACTCTCTCACACCAATCTTGAAAACCCAAGATTTTTAAAGGAAAAATTGAAGTTAAACTAGAATTTCTGGGGGAGTGGGGAGGGTTCAAGCCCAAACAACAATTTGTGGGGTAGATTTGGATATTTCCTGGAACAACACATCAGAAAGTGATATGCACATTCAAAATGCTGCGAGAACTAGGGTAGAGAGGTGGCGTGGCTGAGTGGTTAGGGTGTTGGACTTCCAGTCTGCAGGTCCCGGGTCAAATCTCACTCGGAGCACTTCATGGATTTGGTTCATGGCAGTCCCATGTTGTGAAATTCTTTGGCTGCGCTTGTAAATAGCCAACCAGTTTACCTCCTGCCAGTTGAGATTTTTAACGATGTTATGTTTCATTTGCAATATTTGTTTCAGTTGTTTGAGTGGCACGTCTGTAAACTAGCTGGTCTGTCGAAAGGCAGTACCGAGGATAGCTCAGTGGGCTGACCACTATAATCATTAATTTTAACTAGGGTAGTTTTGTATAAATGTAAGTGTGAGACCCTTTGTTCAGCAAAGTTTAGCATTTGGTTCTCATTGTTTTCATCAGCTCTGCAGACTAAAGCAGCAGGATTAACTGGGAAGGATGCTGCCTTTTTTGTCATTAGTGGAACCATGGGGAATTTGGTGTCAGGTATAAATTAAAATGTTTTAGAATATTGTTAATGAAATATAAGTGAACATCGTGATCATTTAAAAATAATAATGCATTCCCCATTTTTCACAAAATTCTTTAAGTTACAGTACATATATCCCTTTTCTCAATATTCTTTGGATTTGATAAAAGGCATGGTATTTTGGAGGGCGTGGTGTTTCCCACTTGGTATTTTGGTGTAGGATTTGCTCAACAGGTATTTTTTGGTATTAAATTATGGCTTCACTCACATCTCCACATCAGTTTTTAATACGATCCCCCCCCCCCCCCCTTGCTGGGCACATACTGCCTTCTGCTTCCTCACTGAGATGATTAACATTGACTAACCTGGAATCTTTTCAAATGTAACAGTGGACTTTACCCCATTCTCAAAACCCTAGTGTTTCCAGTTGGCTAGCAGGACCATAGTGCTTTGCATATAAAAATGTATGTCCCCCGTTCATTTATCAATAAGTTGATTTAATTTAGGGTTAAACACTCATCTAAAGCATTTAATTAGGGCTAAGCACTCCTCTATATTATTTAGCTAGAATTATAGTACTAATTCTCGCTACAGAAGGTTAACTTTCAATTATTGTTAAATGACAATAGTTGACAATTTTATAAGACTTGTCTCGATTCTTGGTGCAATTTGTGTAAAGAACCCTTGCCATCGTTTGTAGCACAACAGGCACGGATTCATACTGGTTTCCACCGTTTTACGGAAATTGGTCAGAAAGTTTTTCATAACAAATACACATTTTCGTAATAAAAGTAATTTTCCCAGTTGAAATCTCGAAAATTCTTCATTCTCCATCTGAGGAAATAGAACTAACCAATATCCTGTCTGAATAACTCAGAAACCCAGGAAAGGGGACTTAGGGGGGCTAAAATCCAAAAAAGTTCTCGGACAAAATTTCCCGGACTCCCCCCCCCCCCCCCCTCCCAGCAGCTTGCACCCTTGACACTCGTTGTTTTGGGAATCGGTCACCATTTATCCTAGATCTGTGCCTGCACATACCATATTCAAGAAAATCTCAAACATGATAGAAAGCTGAGCACGAAGCTTTTAGAAAGTGTAGAGAAGTAGAATTTGGGACATCAGATGACAAATCCAGCTAGTGATAGAGTGGGGGACTTAAACGAGGAGATCCAGCATTCAAGTCCAATGCCCCAACCTCTAGGCTACACCAGATGCTTACAATTCAGCTAAAAATTTTAGGTGAGACTCAAATTCACCATCCTTTACTAGCTATTGAATAAAATAATACTGTCAGGACAACCGATGACAAATTCTGCTAGTGGAAGGGTAAGAGATATGAAACCAGGAGATCTGGATTACAAGTCCAATGCCCTCCCCACTAGGCTACACTGCCTCCCTTGAGAAATGTTTTTATCTTCATTTGTTTCAGTGATGGCACATTGTCCTGGTCGAGGAGAAGAGATACTTGTAGGTGACATAACTCATATTTTACTGTGGGAACAAGGTGGAGTTGCACAGGTCATTAGTGTCACTTAATTCTAGTAAAGATCAGGAAAATATCCTCGGATGTTATTTTATTCTCAATGAATGACATAAAACCAAGGTGAATCTGTCAAATGAATCACTCTCCTTTATTACTAATACGTGTAGTTCCTACTCTAATCGTTTTTTCTCACAACACAGAGAAAAGTATTTATCTAAAATCTACATCTCACAGTGCAAGGACTGGTTGTGACGAGCATTTATTTATTAATAAATGACTTCAATCTGTAGTCAACTATACTCCTGTAGCCTCTTTCAGTGACATTCTAACAGACACAACATTCATGTGAAACAGTTTTTGTTTTTCAGATATTTTGTAATTTTAGTATGAGTATTTAGATAGTCAATAGACTTTTTCTGCAAAGATGATGGTTCAATAAAGTTATCCCTTATCCATTATCCATCCAGTTGTAAGGAGTAAATTACTGTCAGTAATAAGTGAAGCATGGGAAACTGTTCTGTACCTGCAAATACTAAAGAGCGTTTCACATCTAGCTAATATATTGCGGATAAGGGCAAGAAAAATAGATTACTCCTCGTAATGATTTTCATTATAAGGACAGTTTTATCCAAAAGTATGTATGCACTTTTTTCATCTAATCCTGCACCCAGTGAATATTGGCGAAAACACGCCCTAATTTAACTGGATACATTGCTAACCATAGCAAAACTCTACTCTGTAAGAAAAGATATCAAATACTACCGAAACATGGCGAAATTCTGCTTTACGAGAAAAGATATCAGATACTACCGAGCATGTCAACGAGTTTTCAGTAGGCCATACTAGCCGGATCAGGCCAATTCAAAATGCCTATCTTCCTCTTCTTCCGCCGAATGACCTAAATGAAGCCCTGCCACCTGATCGTACTTTAGGACCCCCAGAAGATCTGATAGAAGGAGCCCCTCCAGACGCTCGCATTTTGGGGGTACTAGAAGATTGGATTTTAGGACCACTCGAAGATCTAAGAGAAGATGCACCGTCAGAGGATCGCGTTTTGGGGCTACCAGAAGATTGGAATTTATGGCCACCCGAAGGACCCACTCTAGGACCGCTCCAGAATCTAATAGAGGGTACTCCACCAAATGATTGCACTTTAGGGCCAGTCTTGTGGGCCGGTTTGCTTTTGGTACTTCTTTTTTGGGCTCCTGCACAGGACACACAACCGTCTCCAGCTCGCTTATTCAGCACAGGGCGATATTCTGTCTTCTTGGTCAGACAGTCTATATAAGCCCCTTCTTTTGATTGCTGCTTCTGTTCAGGAACATACTTGATCCTTAAGTCGGACTCCTTGTGCTGTTTGAATTTTCCAGCAACTCTTTTGTCAATATGTTGTTGAGGTGTTGGGCTTTTATGCTCCTGTAGTCTTCTTTCTGCATCGTTTGATCGACCAACGTACATGTATTTAGTTTCCTGGCTCCCTACTTTTTCACCGATAGCAAAAATGCCTGGCACTTTAGGCAAAGAAGTGACTTATTTTTTCCAAGGCATTTTCGCTAGGTTATCGCAAACTTGGCCTTTCGCCTCACTAAGGACCTGGGAAACAAATATTTATCATCACTGATCACAATGGAGCATACTACGTAAAGGAGTATAGCTAACTGTCGTGGGTCGTGGGTCGTGGGTGGAAGTCGTGGGTCGTGGGTGTGGGTAAAGTCGTGGGTGTGGGTAAAAGTCGTGGGTAGCAAAAAAGACATTTTAAAAAATTCAGAACAAAAATTTGTGACAAAATAGTTCGTGTGTGGCTAGTCTGAGGGAGAGTTTCGTCCCGGCCAAGGGAAACTTTAGAGGCCTTTATACTTAACAAACTTAAATAGCTTACAGCTGGCTTATACACTGCAAGTTTTTTCAGTGAAAGTCGAATTGAACATTCGCTTTGTGTACTCTGCAAACAAGAATTGGTACGATTGTAAGACCAGGGATGAGAGAGAAGAAGAAAGGTAACGTCCATACCTTTGCGTAGCAACACAACCTGTGTGTCTAGCTCTTCTCCTCCGTAAAGTCAAGTTTAAGCGGTTTAAGGCTAATATCTTTCACTTACACATGTAGTGCCCACTCTTTTCGCTCTTCAGTCTAGGCTATCGCTAGGCGAGCGCTTTATTTTTTGTGTCTGGTCGACATGTTACAGGCAAGAGTAGCGCCGCTAGTAGCTATAGTCTATGTTTTAAATAACAGCTTTATTCATTCCCAAAATAAAAGCATCATTACCCTCCACCCCCAATCCTGAATGGAACTTGTCTATGTAAACTGTTCGGAAATTAGTGGTAGGCAACTAAACACATAAAAAAACATTAATTATATCTTTGAACATCTAAAGGAAGATGTAACCTTAATTTGCGGATAGAAATCAACCTACGGCTACGATTTTTTAAAGACGCGCGGAAACAATTTGAAAACGTTAGCCTAACTTTTTCAAGTTGTAATTCGTTTCCATCCGAGCCATCCGCAGCCAAAGATGCATGTTTACAGTTTCAGTGCTCTGATATAGCAATTAATTTGTTAAAAAAAAATGGACCATTATTTTTAGGTTTCCTACGACACAATTATGTATCTTGGCTTTTCAAATCCGTGTTAAATCCGTGACAAAGCCCCTTTAAGTTCAAATGAGTATCGAAATGCTTGTGATGTATTTTTTTTCACTAAACATGGACTGTTATTTCTAGATTTCCTGCGACACAAAAATACATTTTGGCTGTTAAAAAATCTGGTAACATCCGTGACATAGTCCCTTTAAGAGGGTGGCGGGAAGCCTTATAAGAGACAGAGGGGGCTTTACATTTGAAATATATATTTGTAGGATAGCCATATATAGAAAACATAAGACTTAAAAATGCTTTAGTGCACTTCAGGAAAACATTTTCACAAAATTAATATCATGTGTTACCATCAAGTGAGAGGGAGGGAAATGGGTGGGGCGGGGAGAGGGTGGTGGTTTATTTAGAAAAATCGAACTTTCCGACCGAGGTTGATTAGAGAGAGGGGTGTAAAAGAGAGGAGGACTTTGAAGAGCTTTAAAGTATTTTATTTCGTTTGTAGTGAAAATCAAAACGGACGCTAGAAATACATTTTTTCACTCTGAAAACATTTTTCTTTGTAAAACTACAAGTACAGAAACTTAAAATAAAGCGACTTCTTAAACGTTAGGGCTAGGCTTTTTTTACAAAGCACCGATTTCTCTGATTCCCAGGTTCCAATTTCTCTGTCTGTCCTTTCTCCAAGGTTGGAATTCTTTCCCACGGCCGCTGCACGCTCATATCGGTATTTATCAGGCGTCATGGTAACTGTACAAAGGATAGCAAAACTGTTAACGGTGCGTTTCTTTGGGAAAATCCAAATCCGGATTCTTGTATCCAAAAACGGATTTTGCGTTTCTTTACTTAAATCCGAAAATGGATTAATCAGGGATTAGTGATCTGAAGAATCCATACTCCGAGTGGATACATCAGATCAAATCTAAATCCGGATTTTTAGGATTCATGATCCGTGCGTTTCTTTGGGGGACGGATCCGAAAATAGTACATCTGTCAGGCGGTCTTCCATGCAAATTTACTGGTCTCGCCATATTTTCTCTCGATCTTGCGTGACAAAACATTCGATCGTGAAAAAGAAAACTCAGGTGATTATTCCGTTCCGTATATTTGAAAAGTTTCCTTCAAAAGTACAGACAGAAGCATTGCCACGTCAGGATAACTTCATTTGTGTACCATTTCTGTAATTCAGGGACCAGATTTTGCTAACTGTGAACGCAAAATAGCGAGTTCACTTGAACTACTGCAGATACTGTCCTTGTTTATAAATAATTTGTATTCCATTCTAGTTGAATTCTAGGGCAGTACGAGAGAAGTATCGTTCTGATATATATATTGCGTGCCTCCAGCCTGTCTTGTCATGACAAAATAATCCTTTTTCGGATTTTGCGTTTCTTTGGTGTCGAAGAATCCGTATGATCTGGGATCACAAATCCGTTTTCGGATTCTCCCAAAGAAACGCACCCTTAAATTATTCACCTTTTCGACCGAGGATCCGGGAAAAAGCAACGAACTGCGAGTTGTCCTGCGAGTGTTCCTTTTCAGATTTGTATATTTACGTCGATCGATAATGCATTCCTCCGGCATGTCGTACGCTGATGTAGTGAAACGAGTGTCTCCGAGTACTTCACCACCGCGCCTAAGCAACAGCTGCTGGCTTAAATTTCAAGACGAAGATGAGGAAGAGGCAATGCGAATTGCTTTACAGAAATCTGTAAATGATCAGGTAATTGTCTGTTTGCCACACTGTTGCTTTTCAGATACGAGAAAAGAAAACAGCCTAGACATTGATTTAGTATTGTTAAAATAAATTTGCGCCATGTCATGATTTAACTCTTAGCTTGTTACAACATATAAAACCTTAAAACTATAACCATCGTTAATATTCTGCGTCTGCTATATTTGATTAGTAAAATTCATAATTAGGATTTTGAGGCTTGCCTGGAATATTGGTTACGTGTCTATAAGAAAGTCAGGCTTTTCTTTCCAAAGCGATGTTAAATTTAATTTGAATGGTGTTGTAGTCTACTTTAACAAAGCAACTTGTTGGGAAAAAATCTGATAGAGTTACACTACCCGCCTAAACGCTAAGCGAAAGCCGTTTCTTGCAACCATCCAAACAGAACGCCGATAGAGATTATAGACGATTTTGAAAAAAGGGGAGTCCTGGTGCGAGTCCTATAAAAATGAACCTCTCAGTTCCCTTCTCCCACCCTCACCGGTGTTATAACCGTACCAATTCATGTCCACAGACTACACAAAGCGATGTGGACTCTAACTCTGGAAAACCTGCGGTGTAAAGGTGCTTTTTGCTACCCACGACTTTTACCCACACCCACGACTTTACCCACACCCACGACCCACGACTTCCACCCACGACCTACGACCCACGACAGTTAGCTATACTCTACGTAAAGGGGTACTCATCATCGCTTCAGAAATTCTTTGACGAAATATCACCTCAAGCTTGCGTAACATGGTAAAATTAATTCCTTATGTTTTCAGAGGAGACAAATATGTCCAGTCGTTTAAAGTGCTAATTAAGGTCGGCTAGCCGACCAACAGCAGCCCCGAAATTCGCAGAATGAGATTCTGTTCTCAAACCTTCTGCGCCTTAAATTTTCAGCTACAGAATCTGAACAGATGAACCTGTCTCAACTTAATCAAAATTGAAACAATCTCAGAATGCAGAAATGAGATTTGAGGTATTTTGCTTAGATTTTCTCGTTGAGTGCCCCTGTTTTTTCGGCTTCTATTTAATTTTGTATTCGCTACACAGGGCTCTAAGGAGGAACCTTGAGGGATACGTTGGCCACATCTCATTTCCAGTGAGCCGTTCAGCGACGGTACACAGAACTCACTAGTTTTCAGGTTTGTTCCGCAGCTAAAACTCACTAAATAACTCACAGTATGCTCACAGTTCAACTCGCTGCATCGTCTCTCCAGTTTTCGAGAAAGTCACTACACGTGCTCATGACCATATTTGGTTATACATTTGATTGTCGCAAACTATGGGGGTGGGGGTCCGTAAAAACTCCCGTACACAACTCCCCTAAAAATTGTAGCTCAATTTTTACAATCATGTTACTCAAAGACAGTTCGATTTGCTTCACGACAGTTCCGTATACTTAATGACAGTCCGATTTACTTGACAACAGTCCGGTTTACACAATGACAGTCTGCTTTATCAACAACAGTCCGGTTTGCTCGACGACAGTCCGCTTTACACAGTGACAGTCCGCTTTATCAATCCTCCTCCTCTGCATGCATCTGTTCTCCAATTCTCTTGGCAGCCCTCTGAGCTGCAGTTCTTCTTGGTCTCTGGCTTCTTAAGTCAACTTGTTGTCTCCTCCCCTCCTGAGGCTCATCAGTATTTTCCACTGCTCGGATTTCCAAAGGGCAAACTAGCTGAAGTGGTCGCTCAATGGTGTGTCCTTTACGGAACAACGTCACACCTCTCACAACTCCGTCTTTGCCTTGTACAAGACGCACCACCTTTCCTTTCTTCATCTTCACAATCGTCGCCCCTCTACTTCCAAGGTCTGCTAGATTCATTTCTGATGGGCAGTACTTCCAAGTGATGTTGATTGGACCAGTGGTTTCTGCTATCTTCTTCACTCTATTTGCCACAAACACCTTCCAACCTTTCCCAGGATTGGTTATCCAATACAACGCCACCATGCTGTCCATCCAAATGGTGGTAGATTTGATGGGCCATCGCTGAAGAGCAGTGCTAAGGTTCTTCGCCATATTCGCTGCCATATGACCGCTCACAAGCTCCAGTCTAGCTATTGAAGTGTTTCTCTTTGAGATTCGTGATTTTGATGTGAGCAGCCCTTTAGCCACACCTGTCACCTGCTCCACAACCGCAATAGCCACTGCACAGCATGCTAGAATGCTTGCATCTGCGAAAATATGCAAATGGACTGCTTCCATCTCTCCAATTGAGGTAGCAACACTTCTAGGAATTCTGACATCTTTAAGCTGCTTTGTCCACTTGAGCCATCGATTCTTCAAATGAGTAGAAACTTCTGCATTCCAACCCTTCTTTTCATCACAAGTCTCACGGTAGATGTGCTTTCCTTCAGCCATAGTGGGTGAGATTATCCCGAGTGGGTCATACACAGTTCCTAAGTAACTGAGGATAGTTCGTTTAGTCACTGGCTGATCGTGTGGGAAAGGCTTTGCAGGCAGCTCCAATGTATCATCTTCTTTGTTCCATGTATGTCCTAGAATCTTGCTAGGGTTTGGCATGCTTTCACTCTCAAGACTTTTAACATTCGATTCCCACTTATGAACTGGAAACTTAGCCGACTCAAGTATGACAGTGCTCTCTTCTTTGAACTGCACAAGCTTCTCATTATCGCCTCCCGTTTGCATTAGATTGTCAACATAAGTGTTCTCCTTGAGTGCGCTCACGGTATCTGAGAACTCTGGCCCTTGCTGTTCAAAGTGATGCTGCAGAGTGGCTCCCAATAAGAAGGGGCTCGCTTCAACTCCAAATGGTACACGTGTAAATCTTAGATGCTTCTCTTCTCCCTTGACATTGAACAAGAATCTGAATGAATCTCTGTCTTCCTCTTTCACACTAATCTGCAGAAACGCCTTCTCAATGTCACCCAGAAGTAGATTTGTGGACATTCGCGCTCTAACCATTATGTCCCAGAGGAGTGGCTGTAATGGGGGCCCAGTAAACATGCAGTCATTGATGCTGTTGGCCAATGGGTGTGGCTTAGCACTCGCGTCAAACACCATGCGAACCTTCGTGGTAACTGCACTTTGCTTTACAACTGGTTTATGTGGCATGTAGAATACTCGTTCTCCGGTTGGATTCTGAGGAGCTTCTTCTATTACGCCTACTTTGAGCTGCTCTTCGATGATGCCACCATATTCTTCTCTCAACTTCTCATTTCTCAACAATTTTCTCTCCACATTCTCAAGACGCTTTCTGCTAAGTGTCTCATTTGTGTTCAATAACATTGTTCCAGGAATCCATGGAAAACTGACCTCATACCTTCCATCCTCTCTTCTCACTACACTCTCCTTGAAGTCACGCAGGACGTCCAGCTGGTCATTCTCACCCCGATCCTCAACCCCCAGTACATCTAAACTGTAAAGTTTCTCATAGTCATTAACCTCTCTCAAGTACATGCAGGTGCTGCCACTCCCATATTCATCTCCACCATGAACCACCCAACCAAACGATGTCTCTTCCACTAGGGGGTCTCCTCGCTTCCCTTTGAACACTCTCTCCGTCCTTATTCTGCTGTAAATGCTATCTCCAAGAATGAGATGTATCTGGTGTTCTCCCGTAGATGTCATGTAGAACCTCTTGTCTTGTGTATGCGAGTACTTCAGTTTCAGCTGGTTCATGTCTGGCCTTCTCACTGTGGTAAAGTCCACTAACTTTGAGCCAGTGAATTCAATTTCTTCACATGATTTTCCGTCCAGCGATTCAATGCGGGTGTCAAAGATTGGCATGGACTGGACTTTGGTTCCATTGACCGTCAAAATTTCACGGGTCTCATGACGAGTTGGCTTCAACTTTAACATCTTGACTGCTTCACGAGAGATAAAATTGCGTGCAGATCCTGTGTCCAGGTAGGCCCAAAGAACCTGTCCTTCGATGCTCACAGGAATTATGGCGGGTAGTACTCTCTCCTCTGCATAATTAGTGTAGCCAGTCAGCGAAACCCCATTCGCACTGCTGCTTTCTCTCTCTTCTCTGTCGCATATGCTAGTATGATGCTTGTGTTTGCACTTAAGGCACCCACGCCTCTGGCACTGGTCTGCCCTGTGGTTTGCACGCCCACAGTTAAAGCATAAATTGTGATCCACAAAGAACTTCTTCCTGTTCGCCAACCCTGTTACCACGGTACAGTTTCCACTCCAGTGATCATGCTTTCGGCAGAAAAGGCAATAAGGTGACCGATTATCTCTTGGCTTCTGTGTGAAGAGGTGTTTCTCACATTTGCTGTTTTCTACGTGATTTCTCCTGAGCCACTTTTGCAAAGCGTCAATTAAATGTTCCATAGACCACTCCTCCCAATTCTCATCAACTCGTACTAGGTCTGGTTTGACGTGCGGCAGTTTGTTGATCGTATTCATTACAAACCCTTGTAATTTCTCAGCTCCTTCAAGGGTTTGGAGAGCGTCATAGTTATTACTCAGTCTCTCGTAAAACTCTTGTATTTTGAAATAATTCGTTCCTTTGACCAGAGGTAGGTTGATAATTTCGTCTATGTGAGTATTGATGACGACTTTAGTTTGACCGAATTCTTTTTTAAGTCGTTCCCATGCCGTCTTATAACCCATACTGCCAGGTTTCAGGTTTGCAATTCGGTCTCTCACCTTCGGCCCGACAGATTCTAGCAGATAGCCGAATTTCTCTTCGTCAGAAATTGACTTGGCATCAACTTGAGTTAGGAACATGTTTTCAAATCTCACCCAGTCGCCAGCAGTACCTTTGAACGGTGTCATCTTAAGTTTCGGCAGTTTAGTCGTACTGGAAACGGCGGTTTTCTCCATTTCTAATTTCTTCTCCGCTACCCGCAATTCTGCTTCGAGCTTTTCCTTCCATAACTCACGCTCGTGGTTCTGTTGTCTTTCACGGAGCTCGCATAGTCGCCGCTCGTCCTCCATCTGTTGTTCCCGTTTCGAATCTTCTTTTCGCCGCTCAATTTCCTCTTCTCTTTCGCTCAGACACTTTCCAAGCCTCTCCTTGTCGATAACAAACGCTGCATATTTGGATTTGGTGTCTTTCTTCCACTGTCTCACAGAACGAGATGTCACTCCTCGCTCGATTTTCAACTCTTCTGTCTGTGAAATAAGATCCGATAGTTTCGCGATAATTTTCTCGGCTCGTTTGTTGGCGATATCCATCTCAGCAAAGTCCCCGAGTTCAATTAGTTCTCCTGTCTCCTCCAAGAAGTATTTCAGCTTGTTAATTTCTTTGTCAATCTCTCGAACGAGACGTTGTTCGTCTTCGCTGGGGCTGGTTTCTCCTTCGCCGTCGCTCATGTTTGTTTTGCTTCTTGTTTAGCCCGGTTGTTTTGATCCTGGTCGTTTGTATCCTGGTCGTTTGTATCCTGGTCCCGGCACCAAAAGTGAGCCGTTCAGCGACGGTACACAGAACTCACTAGTTTTCAGGTTTGTTCCGCAGCTAAAACTCACTAAATAACTCACAGTATGCTCACAGTTCAACTCGCTGCATCGTCTCTCCAGTTTTCGAGAAAGTCACTACACGTGCTCATGACCATATTTGGTTATACATTTGATTGTCGCAAACTATGGGGGTGGGGGTCCGTAAAAACTCCCGTACACCAGCAACGAATTAATACAGAAGGACCGGAGTGCCACCAGTCAGTATAAAGGTCGGCACACACGAGGGGACTAGTCCCCGGGAACCAAGTCCCTTCGTGTCAGTGAACTACCCATTTTAGTCAAAAAATGTAGTCGCGTGCAGGGACCGAATTTTGGTCCCAGCGACTAGTCCCACAAACTATGCCTGGTCCCTTCGTATGAACTGTTTGTGGGACAAGTCCCTGCGACCAAATGAAAATATTTCATCGGTTTTTTGACTTTTTTGCCAGTTGGCCTGGAGAATAAATCTTGTATTTGTCTGGATTGGGGGTTCTTGATCGAACAGTCACTGTATCGATTTATTTTAATCTTTTGCGGTTACCACCATTTTCACTACTACGCGACTTTTCTTTTCAAAACACTTCTGAGCACTTTGCAATACGCTTCCGTCAATCATACCTTATATGGGAAGTGTGTGATGTTACCGCAATAGACCTTATTCGCCGTCTACGTCATAAGGCTGTCACGTGATCTCTATTGGGTAAACAAACATTGATCTTTGGCTGAAGACTTATGCGGTTCGTGGTTATCTGGCGTAAAATTCTAATCTTTAGCGGCTATGGTTCATTATTGCTGTGTCTACAATTGCTACAATAGTTCCGCCGATAACAATTTATCATTTCACAAGTTCCCGAAGGATGAAAAACTCGTAAAGGTAAGAAATCTTGCGTAATTTTACGGTGAGTCGAGTATCCGTTCGTTGCACGTGTTTACACTGTAGGTTCAAACTATGCGCTTTTTTTTTCAAATTTCAAGATTTGGACTACTCGCATTAAAAGGGATCCTAAGAAGGACTTCAAAGTGACAAAAAGTACAAAAGTGTGCTCTGATCACTTTACAAAGGACGATTACATTTCGCTTTCAAGCAAGAGGAAAAACTTAAACAGAAAAAAAGGAGTCTGTCCATCCGTATTTTCGTGGACTAAAAAGAAAGAAGAAAGGCCCTTACCTGCAAAGAGAGCAAAATTTCAGGCAGAACAAGAACTTCTGGAAGATGAGCTCACGGCCACTGCATCCGAAGGAGAAGGACAGTTTGACGAAACCGACAAAGACAATTTTATTTCCAGAGGGCTACAAGTTAACATGGAGGTGCCATGTTTACATAGATTTTCAATAAACATGCTCAAGTCCTTGTGCGAGAATCCTCAAAAGGAAGTCAAGTACTTTTCCCATTTTACTGGCTCTAAATCGTATGAGAGATTTAGAATGGTACTTGAGTTTGTCCTTCCTGACTTAGACAGATCAAACATTGTAAACTGGGATTCAAAGGGGGCAAAAGAGGTGACCATTGACCCAAATTCTCTATTTGATTCAGAACCTGAATCTGTGGAATCTTCTTCAGGGGAATCAAGCGATGACGAGGTTTCTGTGAATGATGACAGGAGATATTCTCTGGGCGTTGAAGATGAATTTCTTCTAGTATTAATGAAGCTCAGGCTAGGGTCATCAAATGTTGATTTATCTGTGAGGTTTCATGTATCTGAAGCAACTGTTTCTAAACTTTTCACAACATGGATCAATTATCTGTATGTACGGCTTGGTAATTTGAAGATCTGGCCTCATAGAAACGTAATCATTGCCAATATGCCATCTAATTTTAAAGAGAAATATCCCAACACTGTTGTCATCATCGATGCAACAGAACTTAGAATACAGACCCCCTCATCCCTTTTGAGGCAGTCCCAGAGCTATTCTAGCTACAAGTCAACAAACACTCTCAAAAGCCTTGTTGGAGTTGATTCCATGGGTGGCATTATTTTTGTCTCTCAATTGTACACAGGTTCTATTTCTGACAAGGAAATTGTAATAAGAAGTGGTTTCTTAGAGACCCTCAAGAACAAGGTAAAAGTGGGTGAAATACTAGCTGCTGATGCTGTTATGGCAGATAAGGGATTTGACATTGGTGACGAACTTAAAAAAATTAACTTAGGTCTCAACATCCCCCCATTCCTTGCAAACCAAAGTGCATTCACTGAGGGTGATGTTATTAAGACGCAGACAGTAGCACAGCACCGAATCCACATTGAGAGAGCAATAGGGAAAGTACGCAGGTTTCAAATATTTTCCAGTGAAATCCCTATCAACATGTTTGGGACTATAAACCAGATTTGGACAATCTGTTGTATTTTGTCAAACTTTGCGGAGCCTATTCTTGACAAGGTGTAACAATACTTGAACTGCTTTAGTAAGTCGTTATTGAGCCATATTAAAAGAAAATATATAAAGGTTGTGTTAAATTGCTTTTGTTTTGATGTTGTTCCTGACCATTTACATCTGCACAAAAATTTTTAGAACTACCCACAAGCCAAGCTCAGAAAATTTTTTCCTGAAGAGAATATTGCATGGAACATGAGCGATATGAGAAGCAAAGGACTTTGAGAAAGTCTAAAACATCTTGAGAAATCATACCACCTTTGATAACTCCCCACTGGGAAAAGAAATTTTATTGTATCTTGAAATATATCTATACCTTTTATAAAAGCCCCAATATTGACAGCATCTTTTTTCCCTCAAATAATATCAATTCAAGAACAAATGGGTAATGAGAATAAACAGAATGATCACCAAAGATAAATCTTGAAGTTTAAAGTGCATACAGGTTAGAGCATGGAGTGGATCCGGGGTTTTATGAAAGGGGAATTTTAGTTGGTGGGAGTCCCTAGGGGGGCCAGGAAGCATATTATGCCAGTTAAAAAGGTGGATTGCAAAATAGGGCATTCACTGCATTTCCAGTATTTTGAACTTCTCATAGTGTGGGTTTCACCCCCCCCCCCCTCGCCACCTCACCCCTGGATCAACCCAGCAACACAGTAAATATCCCCGTTAAATCATATTTGATACACTTATTAAAAAACGTTTTCATCTCAAATGTTAACTACACTCTCTGGCTCTCTTATCAGTTTAACTCATTCACTCCTAAAAGACAGCTGAGACTTTTACAGTTCCTGAAGTCAAAATTGGAAATAATTCCTAACTTTCATGTTGTGAACTACTGAAAAACAAACAGTCTCACAAAAAGTAGTACTGGTATTTCTCCAGAGACAAAAAGACTGAGAACATTAATCTGAAAATGACCCAATGCTCAATGCTAGGGGGCAGAAGGGTCATGTCAAACAGTACAAACAAGAAAATTCAACTACCCTAAAAAGACTGACAAAGCAATAAACTTTTCTTCCCTATAAAAAGGGACATTGATTAATTACTTGAAGTCACTTATTATTTTGCCAAAAATGGCAAAGCATGATCAAAGTAAAATTTTGTCAACTTTGGAAAGAGGTTTTCCTCCCAATACCTTTGATTAAAGTAAATCCGCTCAACATTCAAGTTATGTGAACCTGAGAGGTGGACAACAAAGTCACACCATGGAAGTCCAGTCACAGCAAGCTGCCCTTGTACCTGAGCATAATACCCACTCTTGTCATCTTCTTTTAGCTTTGGTTTGCTATCAACCATATGAAGGAAGAAGTTTGGATCCTGACAGGCTTCCTCCATTGTGGAATTCCTCCACGTGTAAGGATTTTTCATTTCGAGCAAGCCAAATGGGTCCTTCTCAGTGGGATCATACACTTTCCCATCAGGGGAGGCCCTAAGGTATGGAAAAGAAGGGTTTACCACTAAGCCAGCATCATATACAATGAACTGCTTGCACTTCTTCTGCATTTTTCTACTGTAAAGAGACCTGGCAATCAGTTCCTGCTGCCGCCCATGACGAATAGAAGATACCTTTGACAAATCCTTAGGTACAAATATGTCCCTTAGAAAAGGTTCAGTGGGTGGTCTTTTCCTTTTAACAACTTTGCCAAAATTTGATGCAGTTAGCCTCATGCTTCTCTGCACCATCCACTCTGGCTCCAATGACTGTCGCACGGTTAACTTTTGAATTTGTCGTGATTCCAGCAAATCAATAGTAATCTTGTTTAGGACATCACTCTGTGGTTCATCAAGATTAACTGGGAGAGTAAAAGAGTTGTTTGAATTGTCTAATGGTATATCCGGAAAGGGCAAAATTTGGGCATCTTGCCTTTGGACCATCTTCTCAGCAGGTCTATCAACACTAAATAATGTCTGGCTTTTTTTCTTGTCAAACAGCTGATATCCAAGGTATGATCCTAGTGGTACATTGCCTATCACAGTGTTGATAGCCGAGGAAGTCTCCTGATCACATAACAAATAAGAGAAGGGGGGTGGTTTGCTTTCTTTGGCAAGCTTACTGCATAGATCCAGGACTCTTCCTGGTTCCCACCCAAGTTTTTTAATTTTCTTTGACCTTGCATCATATAATTTGCAACTGATTGGAGGTCGTTTTCTTTTACCTACTTGATCGGTGAAGGCCTGTGCAAAGGTGCATTTCATCACAGGTTCAGGCTCTATTTGATCACCTCGTGGGACACTCCAAGTTTGAGGTAAACTTGTACATGTCTTATCTGCAGGGATTTCTTTTAAATTAAGGAGACTCCAGTGACTTAACAGGAACAACAGAGCAAACATATGATGACAATGCCCACCAGCTCTGCCAAAACAAAACACATATACATGTAAGCTTAATATTTAAGGACGTTATTAAGCGATTTTACAATGTCCTGCCACTTTTTAACATGTCTGAATACTTTGAAGAATGAAGCATATGGGAATAAAAGGATCTTTTGCTATTTGATGACACGCAAACATTATGCATGGTTCAATTTTACCTGTTACCACCCCCCCCCCCCCCTGGGCAACCCCGGGGAGAAGTCCTGCCCTTCGGTCCCGGGGGTGGGGAATTGTCTCTTTCTGCGTGCCCAGGGGTGGGGAATAGACCACCAAGTGAGAGCAAAATTGCAAATCCCCGGGGGTATGCCCGGGGGGGGGCATGGTAACAGGTAGAATTGAACCATGCATTAAGCTGCCTCATTTAAGTTCAAGACAATTTATTGCAACAATTCGTTCATTTATAGAGCGCTTCATACGCACTTAACTACATACAATCATGGCTATAAATATAGAAGTGTACTTTATGCAACAGAACTTGTGAATATAAGCTTAAGCTAAATTAACTAATTACATTGTAGAGATCATAGCAGAATTTAACAATTTTACCTACCCGGCTTTACAGGAACAAGAAGTTGCTACAACTTTTGCATCTTCCTTACCATCATCATCAGGTTTACATTTGAGAATCAGTTTGTGAGGATCTTCATTTTTCCTTTGACTTCTAAAACACAACGCTGTTATTGTCGCATGCTGAAGCACTTGCTGGCTACTGGATTGCTTATCGTGACCTACGTAAACATCATGGATGTAACTTTCGGTAAAAAACTTGTATCCTTTCGACCCAATGTCCTTTTTCCCACATCCCTCCAGATGTGTTTGTATTTGTTGAGTAGTAAACTTTGGCAAGAGTCGAAGATTTTTGGTCCAAATAATAGCATTATTCTCTCCACGCTGTAGTGCGTCCAAAGGGCCGTCCGCCATTTTTGTCAGTTTGTTTACCCAATAGAGATCACGTGACCACAGCGCGAATAAGGTCTATTGAATTGAGCTCGAAGGAATAAAGATGGCGCCAAATTATCCCGTAAATTTGCGCTGGCGAGTGTTATATTGACTGGTAAGAGGCTTTAGAGTCGTTGATGTTGCAAGAATACTTCACGTTTGGCAGATATTTGTAAAGGAATTTCGACATTTCTTCAGAATTACTGAAATACCCGCTCGGTGGATTATCCTATGCGGCGGATGGTAAGCTTGCGTTTAATCTCGTGAATAAGCTAAACTGAAGTGTGAAGTAAAAATTCTAGCTTTTCTGACCCGAAAATAGCACACGACATGTTATTCACCACGAGTGTAATCTGGCAAAATCTCGAAGTGTACGAGGGCGAAATTCAGGAGTGGATAGAGTATGCAACGGGAAAACGAATCATGATCGGCGTGCGATCAACCGATTCGTGAAGAAAATGGGTTGGACAAGAAGAAAGCTGAAGAAACGTACGTATGACTTGTTGGATTGTTTTTGCAAGAAACACTGCTAATTCTAGTCACCTATCACCCAAGGAATGGAATGAAAAACAAAGCATAAGCGCTTTATAACGTTTATTGTTCTACGTGAATGTTAACGCTGTGACATGATAGCAAGAAAAATTTGAAAAATCGTTATTTATAAAAGCGGGAACGGGGAAATATCAAGGAAAATATTTAAGCACAGTTTCATGTTAACTTCTTCGTTATAGTTCACTGTGATTACCAAAGAACGTGATAAGCGAAACAGGGCGATGTATCGTCGTAGGTCATCGCTAAATTTCACCCAGAACAGTTGCTATTTATAGATGAATCAGAACTTCTCAGACTCATCTATAAATAGCAACTGTTCTCGGTGAAATTCAGCGATCCTATGACAATACATCGTCCTGTTTCCCTCATCATGTTCTTTGGCAATTGTCTTGAGTTAAAGAGTTAAAACGAAGAAGTAAACTTGAAAGTAAGCTTAAATATTTTCCTCGATTCCCCGTTCCCGCTTGTAGAAATAACAATTTCCCTATCATGTCACAGCGTTATATGTTTACATTCTCGAAACGTAGAACAACAAATTAAACGTTACAAGCGCATTATAAGCTTATACATTATTTGTTTTTTTCAATTCATTCCGGAGGTGATAGGTGATTAGAATTAGCAGTGTTCCTTCCAAAAAAATGCAACAAGTCATACGTACCTTTCTTCTTGTCAAACCCATTTTCTTCACGAATCGGTTGATCGCACGCCGATCATGATTCGTTTTCCCGTTGCATACTCTCTCCACTCGTGGTGAATAACATGTCGTTTGCTATTTTCAGGTCAGAAAAGCTTGAATTATTACTTCACACTTCGGTTTAACTTATTCACGAGATTAAACGCACGCTTACCATCGGCCGCATAGGATAATCCACCGAGCGGGTATTTTTAGTAATTCTGAAGAAATGTCGAAATCTCTTTACAAATATCTGCCAAACGTGAAGTATTCTTGCAACATCAACGACTCTGAAGCTTCTTACTAATCAATATATGACTCGCCAGCGCAAATTTACGGGATAATTTGGCGCCATCCTTATTCCTTCGCTCAATTCAATTGCGGTAACATCATACACTTCCCTTATAAGGTATGATTGACGGAAGCGTATTGCAAAGTGTTCAGAGGTGTTTTGAAAAGAAAAGTCGCGTAGTAGTGAAAATGGTGGTAATTTACGAAATTCAGTTTCACTGTTGAGGTCCACTCCATCTTTAGTCTTCACGTTTCGGCGAGTTTCAGTAAAAGTGCCCTAAATTTTTCTATTTTGCTGTTACTGTTAAGGGAAGGACTGTTAGAAGAGTTATGGGGGGGGGGGGGGGGTGGAGAATTTTTGAGCTGCACGATTTTTTTTTTAACATTTCCCTTGCAGGAATATTCTTTTCCGTATGTAAATACATTTTTTCTGGGATACTCACTGTGCATGAATTTTTTTCTCTCAATTTTCCCTGGCATGAATTTTTTTTGTACTTCGCACCCTCCCCCCCCCCCCCATAACTTTTCTAATGGTCCATCCCTAACAGGTCCCCGAGTGTAACCCCTTCAAGGGACTTGTCCCCGCAACTAGTCTCATCGTGTCGACACTACAGGGGACTAGTCGCTGCAACAATAAAGTCCCTGCGGCTAGTCCCTTCGTGTGTGCCGACCTTAAGGAAGTCAAGAAGAGGAGATGGAAGTGGATAGGGCATGTTTTAAGGATGCAACCGAGTGAGGACCCTATAAAGGCATTGAAATGGCTTCCATTTGGTAGGAGGAAAGTGGGAAGGTTTGCACAACATGGTGCAGAACGGCTGAGCAGGAAAGGTGTGAAGAATTGGGGTGGCAGAGTTGGGAAGCGGCTCGTGAAGTTGCGACCAACCGGACTGAAGTCTCGTTGAAGTCCTGTGTGCCTCTTAGGCCCAGACTGGATGATGATGACCCGAGGCTCTTTAATTGCGTGACTTTTTAATTTGTCAATTCTTAGAAAAACCAGGATCTGGTAATCGATTTCCGGGAACAGATCTTTTTCTGTCATTACAAAAACTTGTATCTTGAAACATTTCTATGTGTGACATCCATGTAAAATATTATTTGAAAGAAGCTTGGTGTGTTACCCTGGCTGCCAGGCAAAAGTGAATAAGATCAATTTGTCGTGATCGGTTTCGAGCGACAAGAGACCAACTCGCCTACTTTCGGGACACGACAGAAGTTGCTTTCATTCGCGTGACTTTCAATAACATTCACGCCCATATTATAGCCAATTTGTCAATTCTTAGAAAAAAATCACGCTCTGGTAATCGATTTCCGGGAAAAGTTCTTTTCCTGTCATTATAGCGGAGCTCGCGGAGCACCATGGGTAAGTAAATTTGGTGACCCGTTGATCCGAAAAATGTTGGTTCTGAAGTAGCGTACGTCCGTCCGTCTGTCCGTACAGACTCTGGGGGAGGGTGACGGGAGTCCCATGACAGCCTGACCGGGGGAGGTGGAATGCCATCTTTTCTTGTAGCTGAAGTAAACAATATGGTGGCTGGTTCCCCGTAGGCTCGATTTGCAATACTATAATTGTAATACATTCTTGGAATGAAGACTTGTAGCAGTTCATCATGAAAAGGAAAGGGATTGCTTCAATCTCGATGGCGCATATAGAAGATATTGGAGAGCTTGAAGGCAAGAAATCCTTGTTCGAGGACATACTTGTTTTTTTCAAAGCTAACTCCGTGAAAACTAAAACCTTAAACTAGTTACAGTTGTCACTAATATGCCAACGAGCATAGTGACCATAGCAACCTACGATCGAGAGGGGGGCTGATCGCAGGTTAGCTCCATACAGTTGAGTAGGAGACAGCAAGAAGTGTTCAGTGGTGCTGTGAAAAGAGTGAAAAGGAAAGGTTTTGAGCACTATCCAATTGCTTGTTTGGAGGTGAGCTGATGGAATATCCATCAAGAACCATTGATTTGCAATCTCACGTTCCAAATGTCATTTTGGTAATGTGCTGGGCAACCTTCCTCCCACACACACACACACTAACCTGTGATCAGACCCTTTGTGTTTCTAATTGGGCTTTTTAATTGGGGGCGGTTTGCTGCTCATTAAGTAAATGTCTCAGGCGTATTTTTTTCTTCTGTCGCTTACTCTCCCCTTTCCCGCAGAAAAAAAATCGCCTGATCGCAGGTCACAGACATGCCAAGTGGGTTGCACTTCACAGGATACCGTTTTGTCGCTGTATTTCGTTTTCTGCAGCCCCTTCCGTCCCTACCTCTAGCTGTAAAATACTATGAACCCAGTCTTCCCTATATAGTGAAGGGTCTCTGTGAATCTTAACTCGAGTTTATGAATACATCGTACCCGTACAATACCCTTAGTGTTGTTCATGTTTGGGTTTCGTCAAGGTTATCTGGCATGCGTAAGACTAGAGATATTTGAACCTGAATGATTGCAGATATTGCATGGTAAACTGGTTGATGTGTGTTGACAGGCTAGCATGCAGCAAAAAACTGCAGCTATAAAACTGATGGTGATGCCTATAAACATTTTTCTTAAGAAAATGTTCCAGAAATTATAACATTCATTTGTCATGGCTCAGCAATTCGTTATGCTGCTTACATTTTGAACTGAGATAAACGTGTAGATTCTTAACAATATTATAGAAAACTAAACAGAACAAGTAAGTATTTCTTGGTCAACATTGTTTTGTAAGAAACAACAAAATAAACTGTTGTGTCCAGTTCTTAACAGAACACGAGTGGCTCGGTCGAACCCCCTAAACTGAAATCACAAACGTCTAAAACCGTGCGGTTTCTGAAAAAATTCACTAATAAATGTAAAATCTTTTTTAAAAATTTAAAAACTTTTGAACAAGAAAAAAGCAAAAATAACATTAAAATTTAATAAGCAGTAAGCAGTGGAGTCTACGGTATATATAGCGCTTCGATTTCTGTCTGTCTATTTGGTAAAATAGCCACCTATTCACGCTCCTGTTCTACGTCACGCCCAAGTGACAGTTTGTCCACCGAAGCCAATCAACTTCCTCGGGTAAACTTTGGGTAAGGTTACGCCATTCTCTCGCAATCAGTTTTGGATCGTTCTCTGGAACTTATTTTGGAAGTCTGTCAGACTGAGAGGTATGTCCAAGAGGCAGAAGGGGAAAAAAATTGACCGTTTCTTTGCATGATCAGCAAGGCAAACATGCATAGAAACAACCGCTCAGCTTTTTGAAAGAGCTGGTCTGTTTTATTTCTAGTAGTCGACTTTGAATTGTCTATTTGACTTTCTGCTCATTTTACAACAGAATCCATTCATAGTTCTGATTTGGATATAAGTTTTGTTCTTTAGGTTTTTTTAACTAGTTAGCACAAAACTAAGATGATTTCAAAGTAATTTAAAAACAACTTAAATTAGCTCTCAGAACGCTGGAACGGTCAGGACGCATTTTCGAGGAGATAAATTTCAAAATTTCCCGGGGGAGCATGCCCCCGGACCCCTCTAGAAGCTCCCGCCTTCGGCGGTTGCTTACCGAACCCTCCTTATGTAAAACCTGGATCCGCCCCAGCATTTTGTCATTTAATGTTGGCAACACTAACAGTAGACTTCTAAAAGACATTTTAGAAGGTGAAGGTGAATCTTATAAAGGTGAAGTATATTGTTTTGAGCTCCAATTACAAATTTGGATCTCCACACGAACATAACGAGCACTGTGAGGAAAGCAACACGCTGATTGAATTAATTTCCCGAACGCGTTCGTTCAATAAGGAGCACGTTCGGTCCACCACGATCCAAGTTTCAGTCCCCACAAAAACATACAGCTCAAAAATGAAGTTATACAAAGAATTGTCTTACCTTGAAAGTCGCTTTTTAAAACAAACTTAGCTAAACGACAACTTCAACTCCGACGTGTACCCTGTTCCGAGAAGCTATAGCTAGGGGACAGACAGGGAGGGGGATGGGGGGTACAAACTTCCCGTCACCCGCACCCTTTAATCTCGGTTTCCCCCACTTTTCTAAACTTTTTCTTCCAGCACTTTTTTCCGCCTCCCGTACACCTCCCTCCCTCTTTTCTACCTGGAGTCGCAAATTCTAACTGTTAAACGAATTATGTTATATTACAGGGGAAATTGGGCTCTCACAGACGCTCTCACATATAAGAATCATAAAGCATTAAAGATTGTTGAAACTGTCATTGACTACCTGTCAATTCTGTGCTTCTCTCCAGGCTTGGTTTTTCTTGTTAAAATATTTCCTTAAATCACGTACTTTCACAAAAGACTTTTTTGTTAATTTTTATATTTGTCATTTTCACTTTCTTTCCTTTTTTCGCCCTTAGTCACTGGTAGCCTTCGAAGAGGGGTGGGTGGTAGGGAGGGAGGTGGACAGAATTTGGGACTCCGGGTAGAAAAGAGGCAGGGAGGTGTACGGGAGGCGGAAAAAAGCGCGGGAAGAAAAAGTTAAGAAAAGTGGCGGGAACCGAGATTAAAGGGTGCGGGTGGCGGGAAATCCGGGAAGTTTGTACCCCCCATTCCCCTCCCTGTCCGTCCCCTAGCCCCTCCTCCATTCAGTCAGAAATGGCGGAAATGTCGAATCCAGGTATTAAGGTCTCAAGAAACGGTCAGTTTACCGTGAAATAGTGATTATTTGATAAAATGATGTAATGATGACGTCATCATGAGATCAGCAAAATATTTTGATGTATTCTCACTCGTAGTCACTCGTCGTCACTCGTGGTCACTCTTGGTCACTCGTGTGTACTTTTAGACACGATCGATTACATGAGCCGGGCTGGCCCGGTTAGCCACAGGCAGCCCAAGCTAAGGTTGAGAGCTGCGCATAAATTAGACTGTTTTTTCCACGCTATGCATAATAATGACATCGGCAACATTTAAGAGTTTGTATGGAAATGATACAAAACGTCTCAAATTGCCACAAATCAGAAAGAAGTCGAAATAAAAAAGATTTGTCTTATTTCATTGTTTTATTGGTCATTATTGGAGGGCTTCCTGGGCTGGTTTGCAGCTTTTTGGGCGAGAAATTGAGGTTTATATTTTTCATCAGTTACTGAACGTTTAGAATTAATTAAAGGCAGGAAACAATTTCACACTGCACCTCACTTGAGGTTCGATAAATTCCATCACAATAAACGAATCGCCCTACAACTTCAAAGGTGTATTCTTGGGTCTTGCGCATACCTCTGTTCTTTCTAATGGGTTCCAGATCCTATTTTAAGCCGTCGAAAATCCCTCTTAAATACGAAACTCGCCTTTCCTGGTATGCGTTTTCATTTGAAGTGCACACATGAATCATTGCGAGCCGCGTTTCGACGACAAAATGTCCCTCAGCCGGGGAGAGGATGAGTGAGATTGTCCACAAGCAGAAGGCGACACTGCGGAGTCCAGAGAGGTCGGTTCGAGGGAAATAGAAAACTATTGGCACGCCCGTGAAATTTAGTCGCCTTACTTGACGCCACGAGCACGCTTTAATGTCTTCGTGCGACAATATATTAGCATAGTGATTTGTTCCGTCACATTACCTGTTTACCGCTAAAAAAATGTTGTCGAAATTTAGAAGCAGAGACGAGGAGCAATTTCCATCTAGAAAAAAAATTGCACCGGCTTTCAAAGGAATGGAAATTGTGGTGGGTATTTTCCACGGTCACGGTCAGCCGCTCTAATATTTCTCTATTTCTGTAAACCGACCTCTCTGGACTCCGCAGTGTCGTGTTTGCTAATGTCGACAATCTCACTCAGCCTGTCCCCGGCTGAGGGACATTTTGTCGTCGAAACGCGGCTCGCAATGATTCATGTGTGCACTTCAAATAAAAACGCATACCAGGAAAGGCGAGTTTCGTATTTTAGAGGGATTTTCGACGGCTTAAAATAGGATCTGGAACCCATGAGAAAGAACAGAGGTATGAGCAAGACCCAAGAATACACCTTTGAAGTTGTAGGGCAATTGGTTTATTGTGATGGAATTTATCGAACCTCAAGTGAGGTGCAGTGTGAAATTGTTTCCTGCCTTTAATTAATTCTAAACGTTCAGTAACTGATGAAAAATATAAACCTCAATTTCTCGCCCAAAAAGCTGCAAACCAGCCCAGGAAGCCCTCAAATAATGACCAATACAACAATGAAATGAGGCAAATCTTTTTTATTTCGACTTCTTTCTGATTTGTGGCAATTTGAGACGTTTTGTATCATTTCCATACAAACTCTAAAATGCTGCCGATGTCATTATTATGCATAGTGTGCTGATCTCATTATTATGCATAGCGTGGAAAAAACAGTCTGTCTATGCGCAGCTCTCAACCTTAGCTTGGGCTGCCTGTGGGTTAGCAGGGCTGGCTCGGTGTACCGAGATGATTGCTCAGCCCGGGATTACATGAGGCGAGCCAGCCCGCCTACGGCTAAATTTAGAAGCTGCCGTGTGAAAAGATGGCTACGTCAAAGAGCATGAACCAAGTGTTTTTATTTTCGCCAATTCATTATTTTGGCGTATTATTTTCAGTTTTACGTAGCTTTATAGTCTGATAAACCTTTATGTGTTATATAGAAAGAGAAATAACGATCTTCTGGTGAGCCATTTTGCTGTGAAGCGAAATTTAGTGACGAGAAAGTGTTGGCCCGGCTAGCTGGGCTGGCCCGGCAATCGCGATTACACAGTTAATTTTCAGCCCGGCTAGCCGAGATCCCGGCATTGCGATGCCGGGATCCCACTCAGCTAGCCGGGCTGAGATTTTTCCATGTAATAGCAAAGTGGATTTTTAATATGTTTCACAGATGTGCCAAGATCCCGGCAAACCGAGCCAGCCCGGCTAAACGGGCCAGCCCGCCTCGTGTAATCGGCCCCTTAGTTAAGATGAATTGCTCTTAACTATTTTCAAATCATCTTAAAGTTTATTTAAGATCACGAACAATCTTATGTTAAGATGTTCCCTGACTTAAGATAAGATATTTCAAAGTACCTAACTTAAAATAAGAAGTGTAATTCTTAAATTAAGATGTGATGACTGAATAATGCGTCTTAATTTAAGAATCAAGATATCTTAGTTTAAGACGTATTCAAAACCTTAAATTAAGACGGTAAGAATCTTACAAAGAAATAAGAGTGTTGGTCATCTAAATTTAAGACGTTTTTGACTCACTTAAGGGTATATCATCTTAAAATAAGATGATTTCGGTCTTAATTTGAGTTATTATCTATCTTATGTAAGATGCCTAACATCTTAATTGCCAGCGAGCCATCCGAGCGAAGACGCGAGGATGGCCGTTGGCCTTTATAGAGCCGATGCGTATATATCGGTTACGGACTAGAAATCTCAGAGCAGTTGCATATTTTCTGTTAACACTGAGAAGTGTAAGATTAGGTGATTAGATTAGGTGTCGGAGAGCCAATCCAAGCGAGTCGTTCTGACACCGGAGCAGCTGAAGTCCGCGTGATAATCTCCCGACTTTAGACACGACATTTGTAAACAAACGAAGAGCCAATCGGAGCTTTCCACCGAGCGACTGAATGCACGTGCTAATTTCCCGACTTCAGACGACTTCTTCACGTGCGTTTCGCACGTGATAATTCCGTGTTTGTATTGCTGTGAGATCTGGAAAGAACCCGGCGACTTTCGTTTAGATTTTCAAATCCTTCTTTCAGTTCAGTCAGGGGCGTAGCTACCTGTACGCACGTACGCACGTGCGTACCTGAAAAACTCGAAAATAAAAAAATTAAATGACTTAAAAGGGCAAATGAGTAAAAGATAATTTCTAAAAGCAGAATTTGCCTCCGCTTGTTTCTTTGAAACGTTGTTTATAAAAGAACAGATGGCGTTTTTCCACAACCGAAAGTCGTTTTCCAAGGAGAAGCGACGTGATTCATTGGTGGACCGAATGGTCCAAAAAAAGGGAGGAAAATAGCGAGCAGCAAGCGGGATGGCAAAGAGTGAACACGTTGTGGTCACCTGGCTCTGTAGCCTTGGATCGGCCTGTCTTCGCATGAGACTCTTGATTTTCTAGGCTTACCATGACCAAAAAATCAGTTACAGATTATTACTTTGCCACCGGCACAGACAGAATGACAGAGCAGCATGAAGAAACCGAAGAGCCATGTGAGTTCAAATTTTGTGTTGTGATTACACTTTGCCATGTGTTTCTGACAATTAGAATTTCAAGACGGTCTGTGAACCACTTCAAATGACAGTGAGTTAAAACAAGATAACATTTCTTTTTAAGTGGATGAGTGTGGCAACAGTTAGCGAGATAACTATGCTTATTTTCATGGAACATGGCATGCATATGCATGTCCCTTGATGAATTCGAACGAGAAGTGACTTGGTGGCGTCAAAGGGTGCTGTTGGTTGAAGATGGCATCCTCCGGACCTTGGAGGAAACGCTGGACTTTGCCAACCCAGACCTTTACCCTGGAATTTATGTAGCCGTCAAGACGCTTCTCACGTATCCTGTGTCAACGAGTGTTGCAGAGCGAAGCTTCAGTAGCATGAAGAGGCTCAAGACGCCACTTCGGAGCACTAGGTCGGATCCGAGGTTGACCTCGCTATCCGTGATACACATAAACATAAGGAAATAGACTTAAATGAGGCCATTTCTGAGTTTGCTGGGAAGAAAGACAGAAGATTAGCCCTAAGCTTGTAACGGAAAACAACAAACAACAAGCTTTATTACCAAAAAAGAAGTTAAACTTTACGATATAATATATTAATACAGAAAAGAGGTAATGTTTACTCAGGATAACTATAAAGCTAATCGAGCTGACCATCATATCTTGTTATGAAAGCTATCCACTGTTATATTATTTATGAAAGCTATCCACTGAGTTTCATTACATAGCCTCCAGATTTCGATTTGGTTGTTGTTGTTTTTTTGTAGATTTGTAAGAAGTGTGAACCTAAATGAAACTTAACTAGGGTACAATAACGTCTATGTATGTGCTTTTACCGAAGGCAAACAATGCCGGTCAAAAACAACGTGACACACACCCGGAAAAAATCTTCCATTTGTGAATAAAACTCTGAGATACCGCCAACATGTTCACTTTATTAATGACTAGTAAGAGATCGGAGCGCTTCAATGATCCAAAAAAGCAACTTACAAAAAAATTTACGACTAAGTTGTCATTTCATATCAAGTAAGAATGCTTACGCTTAAAACATAACTTCATCATAGTGGTAATAAAGAAAATTTAAACAAGGCTGGTGAAAAAAAATTAGGACTAGAGTGTGTGGAGAGGGGGGAGATTTGGAAAATTGTGCGTAACTCTGGAAAAATCCTGGCTACGCCCCTGTCAGTGGTAAAGTAAATTACAGATTTGATTGTGGATTTACATTGTAAAAATTGTTTAATTGAGCGACTTTACATGTTTAGTAAATTACGGTAATTTTCTTAAAATGTTTTAAAAACTTGTTTAAAATAGCTCGTAGATTCCCGTTTGCCGGCTTGCGAGTAACTTCACTCGAGGGGAAAATTGAATGCAGTTTGCTTTCCTAGGCAAACAAGTGTTTCGTATGTGAATGACATTTCATGTTTTTGAAGGTTTCTTGTCCTTTTTTTCTGTGTTTATTAGAATTTTTTAAACAGAATTTTTTAAATTTAAACTAGTGAGCAGCACTCTGCGAACTTGTAGTTGTAAAACTTGTTTATGCTCCTACGCGTTTCGTCTATCATAGACTTCTTCAGGGAGTTTTACAAACAAATACTAAATGCCTGTATTTAAGCAATAATAGCGGCTATTTCGAGAAACACGAACCGCAAAGGTGCGGCCGGATTGACGAAAAAGGAACAGGCGAAGCTGTGAAATATTTACGCAAGGCGTGAGAGTTATTTGGGGGCCACGGTTTTAGCTAAAACCGTGGCCCCCAAAAAATTTTCATTAGTGAGCAATCTGATATTTAGGCTGCAGTTAATTTAATTAAGCTCAATTTCCTTTTGAACTTTAGTGCGTAATTTTCAATGTTTTTCTTAGAGCAATTCTACTGTATTTTATTCGAAAAGTGGAAATCGTGACTATTCTAGACTGAGTCTGTGTCGTTTTTTTCAATGTAGGTTGTTTTTCTTCGACGATGCATATTGGGTAGTTTTGTCTAATTCGTGATTTAGTATTCAACACCTGAAGAGTCGCTCTGTCGTCATTTTTAAGTTTATAGTCTTAGTGTAAAGTTCCTTATGTTTTTTGTTCAGTTGTGGAATATTTTATCTTTCTTATATTGTTATATTTTTTGGTTTCTCCATTTGAAGTGAATGACATTTCTGTCCCAATTTTGCCACTAAACTTAGAATCGCCGTTTCAGTGAGTGCGTTCAGTGTGGCATGTCATTTCGTGTTCGTTTTGTTTTTATTAAACCGCTAAGCCATTTCAGTGTGTCTTTAGTTACAGATCGAAATGAAATCTTTATTTAAGTAACTATAAGCAAAGAATTTCTCGGTTTAAGTCTATTTTGTCTAAAATGAGACTCTAAAAGCTTCCTAAAATTAGTTCAGGGTGTGTTCTTGAAAGCGCCCGATTAATACTTCGCGGTTGAAAAACTTGTGTCATTTTCTCTTGATAATTATAAGTGTGCTTGAAAGTTTCCGGAAACAGTTTTTGGGGAATTTTTGTCAGTGAACGGTTTGATGCCGGGAAAATATTATTTATTTTAGCAAGATAGATTTCGAGAAATGTTTCATGGTTAACAGAACTAAACAGCCAGAGGGATGCATTGGAATCAGTGAGAAATGTGTATTTGCATGGAAAAGTCTGTCGAGTCGCTACCGGGAACAACTTAAGTGGGTTTTTTTTTTTAGCAATTGTAGTTTTACAAGTACTCTTCTTGAACTTAATAAGCTAGCTTCCGAAAGAATGCTACAAGAAGAGCTGTCGGTGAAAGTCGTGCTGAAGTCTTCTCTTTGACGAAAAATAAGCCAACTCACAGTTAAGGTCTGTTTTAGGGGATTATTCATTGAAGAAATAGATAATGGTCTTTATCGCGATCGATCACCACAACGGCACGGTAAGTGAACTTCCATTCACTGAGTTCAATGAATAAACTAAGAAACAGTATCAAACGTGATTACAAATTAAAGTGACATATTTTATTATTCGTGAGGGGAGAAGGGGGGAGCCTAAGCGTTTTTTTTTTCTTTTTTCTTTTTTTTATGGAGGAGTGAGTTATGGGCGAGTGAAAACTGATCTGGTCGAGGAAATAAGCCTCAGGGATCTGACCTGGAAACTCGCAACCAGACTAGAATCTGTGTGTCGTAAAGCACCTGCAAGCATATGTTGACCGAACATCTGAGCTACGGGGGGAAAGTGACCAGTTACTCATAGGGTATCAGAAACCCCACAAGCCTGTGGCAACTAACACAATAGCTCGCTGGATAAAAGTTGTTATTGCTAAAGCAGGAATTGACACTGATGTATCTAAAGCTCACAGCACAAGAGCAGCTGTCACGTCAGCTGCCAAGGGGAAGCAAGTCCCTATTGACACTATCCTGTCAGCTGCATGCAGGATGGACCAATGAGAATACATTTTCTCGTTTTTACAATAAGCCTATCAAAGACAATGTTAAAATTTTGGACATGAACTCTTAAATGCTGTACAGGATGGACAGTAACACCCTGTTGCATATTAACTGATGTATTTTTGAGCTTGCTGTTATTGATTATTAAAGATGTTTATTGTCCTGGTGTATTATGCTCATGATCAGGACGCTTTAAAGTCTCACGTGAAGGAGTCAGGTGCCCTCCCATATGTGGGTACCCCTCCCAATTTTTTACTGTCGCCCTGATCATTCGCCTTTCAAGTGTGAACGCTCTGGCTTCGCACGCATATCTCACCTGACTCCTTAGCTCCAGACCAATGACTTCGTAGAATCTCAATCAAACTTCAACTTAAGGTAAGTCTCGTTTAATTTTTCAATTTCAACGAAGCTTGGTGTGTTACGCTGATCGGTTTCGAGCGACACGATACCAACTCGCCTTCTTTCGGTACACGACAGAAGTTGCTTTCATTCGCGTGACTTTCAATAACATTCACGTCCATGATACTATAGCCAACTTAACTCAGGTAACACTGAGACTGTTGAGGCATACAAAGGAAAACTAAGGCACAAATGTTACAATTATTGAGCAAGGTAAGTAGTTAAAGTACTTACTATGAGACCCAGTAAATTCAATGCCGCATATATGAATTTTAAGTTCAGCATTGTGAGATGATTCTTCTCAAATTTCGCCCTGGGAAAAAGAAAACATAAAGCGAGTTAAACTGAGACCTGAACCGTTCCAAGTGGCGATACTGTTTGCGAAGAATGTCAACTGACACCAGTTTGAAAATAACCGTGATTCAAAGAAACCAGATAGAGTTCCATGCGCCAAAGACAAACAGTGTGAAATTTCCCTAAACAACAAATTTTGGAAAGAGCGTTTCCCTGAGAATAATGAAGAAAGAAATTCGTCATGATCTAGGAAAGGGTTTCAAAATTTTTGTTACATGTAGCTGTCTTGCCTGTCCTTTTCATTGAAATACATACACATTTCTCAGTTTACCTATGTCGTGTGCTTCAAGATTGATCCCACGCAGCTTAAAACTGTCTGACCTCAGATTGTATCAACGGACCAATGAAAGAATGAGAGAACGACATCATCCGCATACATGAAGCATCCGTTCGCGGCGGGATAGGAGCTCGCGCGTGTAGTTTTTGACAGGTTTTCTTACTCGTCAAACTGGCTGTCAAGCTAAGCTGGGATACTGGAAAGAAAGCTCCTTTCTAGTGGGAAAATCTGCACAAGGCACTGACGGAATCGAACCATAAAAAGACAGCTCATGCCAAGGGTGCGGTTTCAAGTATGCAATATGTTTTGGATATAAATATAAATCACAATGCTTCACAGTGCTGGTGGGGGCTTGGAGTTAAAAGGGGGGGTGCCGAGGGTGGTAGGCTTCCTGGATCTCCCCTTCCCCCGTCCTTAGATCCACCACAGCGTCAAAAGCTAGCGCATCTCCCTCCTCCAAAATGTTGAAAGAAATTGCTAGTTTTCCTTCGGTCTTTTGGAGATGTTTCGTTGTTAACCTGCAATCAAGCTCTGTTATACTCTAATCCAATGGAAACGATTATAAAACATTTTGTAACTAATCTTAATAAACACATCACACAGCATCAGGGGCGGGCATCTCGTTTATTGATGTTACGTGTCCATACAGCGAGCGATACAGCAACTGATTTATATCTAAGGAATCTCAGCTAAGTACATACAAATCCTTATAAATGAAAATAAAATAAAGTTGACAGAGAGATGCCTTCGAATGGTTCTTGAATAAATTACAAACTCTTAAATAGACCTATTAGTCCCCGAGGACTAATCACGCCTTACAGTCAGCTAAAATACTTGTATATTTAACACAATACAACTCTGCACATACTCTTGTGTAATCAGTGAACCGTTACAAAATATATTTATACTCTAATCCAATGGAAACGATTATAAAACATTTTGTAACTAATCTTAATAAACACATCACACAGCATCAGGGGCGGGCATCTCGTTTATTGATGCCCGCCTTCGAAAATAAAGAAAGAGAACAAAGAGCTAAGCATGCAAACTTTTGATACTGAAAGCACACTTAAGATTCAAGCTTATCTTTGATATAACCATCTTTAGCCCTATCTGTCTTCCATCTACCGTGACGCTTGAAAAAGGCGATCGCTAACGCCAGCATTAGCGACAGAAGAAGCACCCCCAGCTCTAAGGCTATGACGACAGAACAATTCGGATAGCTAAAATCAGCGAATGCTTGTAGAAGTATTTCCCTACCCCTTAGTGGTATAACCGTCAAACCAGTACAGCCGCAACTTATAAGTAGACGTAGATCTGATGATAACACAGATTACGGAAAAACGGTAACGTAGAGGACAGATCTAAATTAGAGGCGGAAGCGGGATATCCATTGAGCAACTTGAAAGGGCAAGAGATAGACCCCGGCCCGTTTTTGCCGATAACACATTGGCACCATCCCTTAAAACGTCTTTCTTACTCTTAAACAAGTACAGCGTAACAAAAGTATCACAAAATTTAACATAACACAACGGAGATTTGCTAATTTATTATAACGAAGAAAAGAAGTAAACGCGGTAACGCAAATTGCAGCCAAACGAAGATCTGAAAGATTGGAAGTAGGACCAGCAAACCTATTGCACTCATTTCAGGAGTAATAGGATCTTTTTTGGACACAGGTTTTGCTAATTCCCTTTTACCAGCTTAAAGAATATTCTTAACTAATTTTGAATCGCAAGGGCTTGGAAAACCATACAAATTGTGCGCCCAGTGAATGCCATAACAAGCAGATTCAAGTGTAGAGTACGGCCAATTATTTTGTAACAAAAATTCAAAATAAAGGGCAACTGACAGTTCATTGGACGGCAAATAAGCAATCTCCTCTCGCACGAATACCAATCTCTAAATTTCTGGAAGGCTCTTGAATATCGCTCTGTCGTCGAAGGAGTCTTCGCTTGAATGGCACGGAAGAGAAAACACTCTGCTAACCTTCGGAGTTCTGAACTTCTGAGTACGCCAACCTTCAATGCGAACGCATGTCCACCTTGTAAACCTATAAAAATAATAAACAAACAAAAGCATTCAAGTATGAAAACCGCGGCCCAGCGGCCGTTAAGAGTGACAAACACACAAATGCAGGCGAAATATGGCCCAGCGGCCTCAAAAATGTGATCAACACCTAATAGCCCGCAATTAAACTGCATGGCCCAGTGGCCTCAAAATGTGATCAACACACCTAATAGGCCGCAAAACTGCATGGCCCAGTGGCCTTTAATGTTAAGCCACCAACTTAACTGTGAGATATAGCCAAGCGGCCAACATCCCATAATAACTAGCCTCTCTAGGCCTTTACTGAACAGCTCCATCGAGCAACAAAAACAGAACTGGTGTACTAAAATTCTCAGAACCAAAGAGAGAACTTTTATTTGACCCGTGGACCAAAACGTCTCTACCGTTCTCGACAGCGCGGAAGTAACGAACAAAAGGTCTGAATACCCCTCCACGCTCTACCAAAAAAGGCCAAAACGGGGCTGGTGGCCAATAAGGGACTACTAAGATTCCTTTGCACTGATAGAAAGAAACATGACGAATAACTTTTTTCACCAGCGAAACAGGAGGCACCAGCCAACAAGTTTCGCCGACCCAGTTAGATGTCAGCGAATCAACACCTAGAGAATCCGGATTAAAGTACTTAGAGTAAAATCTACGAAACTTGCGGCTAATGGATCTAGCAAAACAGTCAACTGAACAGGGCCCCCAGAGGGAGGTGACTGCACGAAAATAGCAATCTTTGACTATCCAGTCATCGTAATCCACGATCTTACTCAAATAATCAGCTCTCTCATTAAGCAAACGAAGTATCCACTGCACATCAATTTCGATATTCTCTCTGGCGGTATAAAATATATCCACTACTAACTGAGGCAAATGTTCTTTCATGCTACCAGATTCAACGATCAAAGGAACTGCCTGATTGTCTGTAAACCATTTGAGAGCACTTCCCGACAAAAGATGTACAAAACCTTTTAAAGACAAAACTGACAAAATGGAGTTCCCTCCAAGTGGAGCTTTGATTCATCTCTGGACAATGAATGCCATTTCTTATGCGCTACAGGCATATTATCAATAGATATGAAAGCAGTACAACCCACAGCGAATATACAATTCGAATAGGTCGCCGCACAACTCCGTGAAGGGACCTTGAATTAAGACTAGACACGTTGGTCTTCCAGAACTCTAATTCTTTGCGAGCACATGAATCCAAAACGACATCAGCCTCCCACCCTAGTTTGCTATTAAGAGCCCCATGAAAACTTTGGGTCATAAACTAACATACATTACCAAAGACAAGCATATTAGAAATGATACTACCCGTGAAGGAAGCCAGTTGTCTGACTGGCAAACTACTATGAACAGGCGCCTTGCTGAGCAGCAATTTCTCAATCTTGTCATCAGGAATTGATAGTAACTAATTCTTCAGATCCCAAGAATATCCCAACCATCTTAAATAAAAGACTGAACCGGTACCCAGACACTTTACTGGGTATTCGCGACAAAACAGGCATTAAACAAGTCCGATTTAACAGCCAACGCCTGCGATCTGCAATCAGAAAACGCAGGACAGACACTTACTCCGTCGTCCAAATAAACAACTATCCTAAAAACCTAAAAAAGGCCATTACCTCACTAAGGGCCTCATTACTTTGGTGAAAATGTAAAAGTCCTGTACGCAAGCCAAATGGCAAATACAGTAGATTTGTAATAATGGATTACTCCCCCGAGGATCAGGAGAACCCTAAAAAATCTTGATCTGACGGGAAAATATCAATATGGTGGTAACCAGATTTAATATCAAAAGAATAAAACCAAATCTGGGAAAAATCAATAAAAGAACGAAGCATAGTTTTAGCATCTTCAAAATTCACCTTGGACTTTTTAACATAATAATTAGGGTACTGTAATTCTAACAACAGTTTCTTCTTACCAGTAGACTGGATGAAACAGACAGGGGTTCACGATGGTTGGGGCACAATTCGCACTCGAACACTGTACCGTCAACCAAAAGATCAAAAATAGCTTGATCAACAAAATCACTATTCTGAATAACAGATCGATTGTTAGGAAACTGAGCTGGAGCTGGAGTATAAATAAAGGGAATTTGTATCCCTGCAAAATAATTTGACGAGTAAACAAAGAAGCACTTATGTGCGCCAAAAGCGAGCTGAAGTCTACCTTTGACTTTAACATTAACAGGCTCTTCGTGATATTCAGGACAAACACAGAACAGGTGCATCATTAGAGTCCCCAATAATGTCAACCGGGTCAAAGTCTCCTAGAGATTTAACTAAATAAGATAAGTTGTACTCATCTTGTCCCAGTCTGGTCATCTCCAGTGCAGCTTGATGTTCTCCATCAGTTGGAAGACTTCTCGTCTTTCAGCAGAGCGGAGTTTCTTTTCGTCATCGAAATCTTCTGCGAGTTCGTCTGATTCATATTTCTACCGCCGGCTGTGCACCCAGCGGGACTGTTATCCACAAAACGAATAAACTTGTCACGTTTGCTGGTGAGCGTTTTCACTCTTTCAAGCTCGATAATTCGCTGCCGAGTAATCTCCTTTTAGAATGTTCTTGCTGGCAGCCTCAACCGCGCCAAACAGCCTGGTATTAAACTCAAACTGCACCTTGTTTCCTTTAAAACTAAAGGAATTGGACGCCTTCGTTTCAGTTTTTAGTTTCTTTAACTGCAGCTGAGTAACAGCCTCTTTCTTCTCTAAATCACGCTTAGAAGCTAAGAAACTTCTGATCAAACTTCGCGTCTAAAAGGTGCGAAAATAGCCGCTAAGTTTCAGCGTTCGACAACGCGGTATCATTCGAATTTGGTTGATCAGATGAAGACTCTGTAGCACGAGGAATCTCCGAAATAACAGGATCGCTCGCTAGTTCAGTATCCGACATCGCAGTGAAAATAAAGTTGACAGAGAGATGCCTTCGAATGGTTCTTGAATAAATTACAAACTCTTAAATAGACCTATTAGTCCCCGAGGACTAATCACGCCTTACAGTCAGCTAAAATACTTGTATATTTAACACAATACAACTCTGCACATACTCTTGTGTAATCAGTGAACCGTTACAAAATATATTTTTCGTTTAGCTCGGTGAAAGATTCAGGCGGGAAAGGTGAAACGAATCATTATCATTTATTCGGCCTGATCACAGGTTATTTCGTTGTTGTCAATGAAAAGAGGCCTCTGTGAATTCCCTTTTCACCTGAACGCTCAGCACATAGAATGCGAATGTCCTCCAGGAAACCAACCGAACGCCACAAGTGAACGTAATGCCACATTCACACCAAAGCTTAAACACGTTTAAAAGCTGTTGAATTAAACAAGGTTTAAAATTGTTTTGTTTATAAAAGTTGTTTGCTGATTTTTTTCTACTGCGAATTCAGTGCAAACGAAAAAACAAGTAAAAGCTCACTTGAATTCTTTGTTGAAACTAGTCATTCAGCTTGCTATTGCTGAATTTCATTTTGTTAAACCTGGTTTAACTAAACATGTTTTGTTGGTGTGAATGGGGCATAAGTTAGTTTCCTGAGGAAAATAACTTAGGCTATTCTTGAATTGATTGGATAGTGATATCCACGAAAATAATCGAATTCATTTAGTAAACAAAAAAAAAAAAAAGAAAACAACGCAGGTAAAACAAATGACAATTTATTGAATAACTAACAGCTAACACATCAATTTTTAGTTTAACAGCTTAATCGGATTGGACTGATTGGTTTGCTTAATTGACCTAAACCTGTATTAAGCAACAAGAAAGGAACTGGATTAAAATAGCTATTTTTTCTTCACGACCACATGACTTGTAGTGAAAAAACAACTGTCATGTCAACAAATGTATACATGTATATACTTATTTATCAAAAATATTTATGTTCAAGGTTACTTTACGGTTTCAATCTTTTTAACCCCTGATGTTGTATTTAGGCCAGCGACCCTCCTTATCTGCTATACATTCTATGTAATCGTGCTCCCTTCTCTCCTGGTCATCTTCTTCTATCCATTTTACCCTCAAGACTTCTCCCCCGTTTTTTTGAAACATTTCTTGAACAAAGCGATCTATGGCCAAATCCTGACTTCTGTGCTCAACCATCCGTCGATGGATATCATTGGACCGTCCCACGTACACCACTTCAGTTTCAGTGAACGGATGAATGACACCGATGACATAAATTCCCTCAATATGAGGAATGTCATCCGTGTCATATTCGCGCCATACTTTTCGCAGAAGCCTGGAACAAATGTTAGAAACCATCGCACCTGCAAACAAAAAATATATTAATGCTGACAAAACAGTTTCAACAGAAAAACTGAAAAAGTAAGCTAATGTGACGTTTCGATGTATCTAACATCATTATCAAGCATAGGATGACACTTTGATGAAACTGAACATAAAATTGGGCCAATAGGGGCACAATGTGATATTCTTTGCTTGTCATTCTATGTTTGATAATGATATTAGATACACCGAATCCGTCGCATCGTTTGAAGTCTTAAATCTTTAATCATTCGATCCCCTGCAAATGCTGTTAAAGTTCTTATTTCGTGGGTTGCTTCGCGTCGTCAAGGAGAGAACAGATGTGTTTGCACGAGACATCTCTAGACATTACCTTGTGACAGGGACTGGATGACTCAAGTTCTTGCGTGACTATTTCCGAGAGAGCCAAATTCGGAGAAAATTTCGCTCTTGTCTATCTCTTATCCTATCATGAAAACATCCACCTAATATGCCATTTATAAAAATATTTTTCTATTATTATAGATTTTTGTGGGAATTGAAATGCATACACAGGGTCCTTAGTAGTAAGGGTTGACCGTATGGCCAACTGAGCCTCGTTTTGATGTAAGGATGACGTCATGACCGGAACCGGAAGTCACGTGTTTTTAGGATGGGAAACCGCTGACCAGTGAGGAAAAAAAGGGGATCGCGGGCTCATGGAACCGGAAGTCACGTGATTTGGAAGGGGAAACCGCTGACGAGTAGGAAAAATGGATCGTGGGCTCAAGGGGAAGTAAAACCGCTGAGAAAACGCGGGCTCAAAGTCCAAAGTCCAATTTTAGGAATGGGGATGATCCTTTGAGTGAAAACAACACAAAAAAAAATAATAAATACTTTTATTGTCATACATTTTTTCACAACAAATGAAATAAAAAAAATAGTATGAGGGTTCCATGATGAGTGTTCCTATTGAATGATAAGTATTCCTTTTAGTTCCTCTTTGATATGAGGGCTCCTTTTGATGAGTTCCATTTTTGATGAGTGTTCCTTTTGATGAGTGTTCCTTTCAATGAGTTCCTTTTAATGAGTGTTCCTTTTCATGAGTTCCTTTTAATGAGTGTTCCTTTTGATAATAGAGTGTTCCTATTCCATGATGAGTATTCCTATTAGTTCCTTTTTTTTTGGTGCAAACACTATCAACTCGTCTATGACCAGAGAGTGTTAGATCCAATCCGATGAGTATTCCTTTGAGTTCCTTTTGATGAGTATTCCTTTTGATGAGTATTCCTTTGAGTTCCTTTTGATAATATGAGTGTTCCTATTCCATGATGAGTATTCCTATTAGTTCCTTTTTTTTGATGCAAACACTATCAACTGGTATACGACAGAGAGTGTTAGATCCAATCCGATGAGTATTCCTTTTGATGAGTATTCCTTTTGATGAGTATTCCTTTTGATAAGATAAGTGTTCCATTTGATAAGATGAGTTGAGATGAGTGTCCATGTAGAAACGATCCTTCGTGGTGGACAAAAAGCGCTCCTGAAGGCCCCGCGAGGCTCAAATGGTCAAAACCCAAGCAAGCTGCACGACACAATTATAGTCGCAAGACATGTCACTGTGATCAATGAAGACATGATTGAAGCGCATTACACCTAGCAATGAAGTATGCAAACCACAGTCACAGATGACAGCGATGTACGTCAAAGAGGTAACTTGATTCCGGATCAGAACATCACGCAAGCTCTCCAAGAGGCAAGGAACGGCAACGACTTGGTATACTCTTAGGAGAGTCTCTCACTGGTATCCATAAGGGTGGGTTTGGAAGGTGTGTGGATCCACGACTCTCTTGTCGTAGACGAGTTTGTAACGTTTGTACTCGGGGAAGGTGAAGAGTTGGTAGTTTTGTGCGTTCCGGACAATCTGGTGCGTTTTAACCACTTGGATCTGACGGGGTGTCATCAGTGGCTTCTGGATTTCGTCGAGAACATTCTGACGCATGATGTTGTAATTCAATTGGGTTTTGCCTTCGCTGTTAAGGCGGAACCCCCTCACCTTGCACTCGACGTGACCCTTTTGGGTTTGGTACCCATAGTTCTTGGGACCCCCTGAGACAAATTCTACGATGTAATCGTCAGGGTCCAATTCACTCGTAAACTCGCCGAGGTAATCGCCCAAGACCGGGGTTGCTTGATTCTCGTCTGTCCAGTAGATGACGGAGTCCGTGTCGTAGTAGAGGACACGTTCCCCCAGCTTCTCCAGCGCTGCATAGAGCCGGAGTCGGGCCCAACAGGTAGTGAAACAGGCTACAAAGATGTTGAGGTTAGGTGACACGGGGATGTCTTCGTCTTGGTACTGGTAATGCACCTCCACTAATTGGTCATTGATAACGGATACGTGACGTACCTCCAAACTACTGGTATCTAGAAAACGGTGGAAGGCTTGAGGGTCATCAAACGTTTGGACTTGGGTCTTGTTCAGACGTTGTCCAAACTTGCCCCACATGGAATTGAGCATCATTTTAGCGAGGGTACGCAGCCCTGGGTTGTGTTCGATTTTGTCGTACTCCAATTGAATGCCTTCATGTTCGAAGTACTCTCGAAGGTATTGCTGGCGTTTGGTTTCGTCCTCACCGACCCAGGATGGCCACCCACTGGCTTCTTGCTTAATTTTCAACCAGGTGTTGACGTAGTCTTTGAAGAGTCCTTCACACGTCTCGTTGAAATGCCAGACCTCATAGATGTACTGGACTTCGTACCCGAGCTCGACGGCTTTGTTTAATTCCGGGCTACACCATGTTCCAGTCAGGGCTCGCTGTTCGTCCGTGTGCACACATTCTGCGCATCTGTCTAAGGGTCGTTTGGGCATCTCTTGTTCCACACAGGCGGCACAGAGAGGAAAAAGGAGTTTTCCCTCATGACGGTAGGGGAGAACAGGATGGTAGAGATGACGTGGCGGCAGGATTTTGCATTTGATCAGTCCAAAGTAGGGGCTGATGTCGGTGGGTTGAGGGTTGGAGATTAACCAAGGGTGACCTTTGGGGTAGACACAGGTCTTGTTCACCCAGGGGTACAAGGAGGTCACATCAATGTAATGTATTTGTTGACTGGGCGTCACGCGATGGTACAGTTTCACGGCATTGGTACGACCCCCGCAGAAAGCGTCGCGTGGATTCAAAGGTTCTGTGAATTGAAGGGTCCCCAGGTACGTTCGGATGTCCAAGGAAGTGTCTTTGAGACGGGACCAATCACATTCCCACATTTCTATGACACGGTATCCGAGCTCTCTTAACTGCTGGGTTCTTTGCTGGGTGGTCTCGTAGACATCTTGCATGGTTCGATCATAGTGGCGGAGATGGCTTTCGTGACGAATGGGGTAACAGCGAGGACATCCGTGCCAGAAACACCCATGAAATTCGTAGACGGTGTTGGTAGTGAAATCGAAACCGTCGACATGGAAGTCGGTGCCGGGGATGCGATACTCGCCACCATTGCCCACATGTTGAACGAAATAACACTGATTGGGATGCGGGCGATTGAACAACTGTTGCTGCAGGACTTGCTCACGCCGTTGGTTATCGCACCAGGTTAACCACTCACGACCCGCTCGGGATTGGTTGATGCGATTGCGCCATCCTCGGACGGGTTCACTGGCAATACTGTTGGGCATCATGCGATTCATCCGTAAATCGCGGTTACAGGCAGAGGCAATGGTGATGTGGTCGAAGGGGTTGAAGCCCGTTAGGGTTTCAAACAATCGTTTGAATGTCAAGCATCCTTGTTTCAAGAGACATACATCGGATTTGCAGTACTTAACCAGTTCTTTCTTGAAGTCAAAGACTTGGTCGCGTTGCTTTTGATGCCAGGTTTCCAAGGCTTGCTTGCCTTCGGGGGACATGGTTTCAGGCATGTAGTAATCGAGGGCCGGGATGGGTCCTACGTAGTTTTGATGATCTGGATGATTGAACTTGTGGGGGAAGTACCCTTTGCAGGCATCTGTCAATCCAAAGGTTTTGGGAAACGCGGACAGAGGCATCTGGAAGAAACTCAATGAATCGATGAAGCGGATACGGTCATGTTGGACTTGCAAGAGTTTACACCCGTTCCGGAGTTGTTGGACGATTCGGTTGTCACCATAGTATTGATGAATGATAAAGTAACCATCGTACCCTTGGAAGTTATGGGCCAACACATTGACTTGACGGGTATCATTGAGTGTCAAGGTATCCAACCATTCCAGGAAATCTCGGACGCAATGGTTGCCATGGAAACACACGGGTTGGTCGTCGTCTTCGGTTTCGGCCACGACGAGATTAGCGATGTGTTGTTCCTGGGGTTGCATGGCTTCAATATCAAAGAAGACATGCAAGGGTGGTATGCTGTCCTCCTCATCGTCTTGCTCCTCCTCGGGTGTGGCATCCACACCCGCCCTACGTTTAGCGCGTGGTCCTCCAGACCGTTTCCTCTTTCTTTTCTTCTTGTCTTGAGTGGCTATTTGAATAAAGCAACGATGGGTGTCACCGACCACGTACTCATGACAGGAGGGGCAATCAATATACCCACATTGATGTTTGTCAATCTTGTCTAATCCTACTTCCTGCTTGCCACATTTAGGACAGCGACGGCGCCGAAAGCAGACGGAGGAGTCTAGGTTGGTCACGGGTTTGCCGGCGTGGTCCTTGACGAGATGCATTTGGAAACAGGTGTCTCCAAAAAAGTCCCGATGACATTGTTGACAACGTTGAGTGGCTTTCTGGCCTCGAGGGTAAGCCTCTAGGAAATCAGGACACTCTTTTTGGTAACAGGCTCTGCAGAACTTTTTCTTTGTGCATCGATGCTTTCCCTCATTTTCATAGGGTTTCCAACAATGGGCACAGACATAACCGGACCCGAAAAAGCCTGGCAACTTGGTAATGACATCATAATGGCCTTTCTCGTGCAACAGGATCAATTGTTTGTCTTGAAGGGGACCAAAGGTCGTGATGTGAAAAGAACGGTCGGCATCCACCAACAGGATCTGGTAACCGGCCAGGGAAGGAGTAGTACTGAATTGGGTCAAGGCATCATAGCCACAAGGGCCGAAGGGTACGTTGGCCTCGTGATGAAGCAGCAACGCGAGTTCTTTTTGAATTTTCCCTCCTTGTCGAAGGGACGACCATTTCGGGTGCTGGTCCACTTTGGCTTTGGCGGTGACGAGGGCTCTGGCACAACAGAGTTCATCATCGTTGCGGATCTGGATAATGGAACGTTTCTGGCCTATTAAATTTCGTAGAGGCTGGTGTCCGGGTTTGATCTGGCGTGGTTTGCCGGTTCCTTGAGGGGCATGATGGACTTGAGTAATGGAGACTTGAAAGGAGTCGTCCATTTCAAATTGTTCATTGCTATTCAAGGCTTGGGCTAAACGTTGGAATAAAGCCTCGACACGGTCGCCGCCTTGGCGCCATTCTCCTGCACGTAATCCCCAGCCCTGAAAATTATTATGGAGTCTGTTGGAGGCGATAGTAAAGTACAGGCGATCTTGATCGTGGAGGGCAGGTGTGGTGGTGGTCAACACTTGATTCACGGCTCGACGTAACCCCTCTTGGAGAGCTTGCGTGATGTTCTGATTGGGAATGAAATTCCCCCTTTGACGTAACTGGGTCTTGAAATGACGTTCACGCACTCCCAGACGATTGCTTAAACGATCGACATAGGGTTGGAGTTCAAACTCGAAGACACCCTCCGTATTGGCATCCAAACCTCCCCCAGTTTGTTGAAGGAGATGGGTTTGAAAGGTACGTTGCCGTTCAAAGCGATCCAACGCCTCTTCACAAATCTCATCACTGTCCGCCATGTCATCAGGGGAATTCGCTGTCGTCTCTTCTGGCTCTGAATCGGATATCTCTAGTCCAAGCAATGACATCATCTCTTGGTGGCCTAGGCCACTAGGTCCCGCTTCGTCTTCTTGGTGAGAGGACATGATCAGATGAACTCACTCGAGGTTGGAGCTCTGTTTTTATAGAGAACCAAAATGTCACGTGGGAGGGGAAGGAGCCAATCACTAAACAGGGTGCCCCCCCTGAGAGGGGGTGCCCTAGGGAGGGGTGGGACGAGGTGGGGGGACCCCCCTCCCCCCTCTCTAGTTAGGGTCCATGGTGCATCACGGGAAGGAATGAGAGACTATAAAACAGATCGGCCCTCGAGGTGAGTCATCTCAACATGGACGCTGGCCATGAGAATTTGTTAAAGACCTTTGAAGAGTTCGAGCTCGATTTAGAAGTGGAGGAGATCTTGGAGAAAGTGAAGAGGGAGTTGGAGGAGGAGGAGGAAGACTTTGGTGACTTTGCCAAAAGGTTAAAGGAACTCGAGCCGGAGAAAGTCGAGGCGCAGAAACGCCGAGCAGAAGAGGCCGTTCGTTTACACCAATATTGTTACCCCCAATTAACCTGTGACTGGTACATCGAGGGCCTGGACTATTGCTGTCCCTATTGGCGGTACCAGTTCAAGAGGCCTGCCACACCTCCCGCAGCACCGCCACCATCGCCCGATGTCCCGCGCAAGAGAGACCCGCAGGCACCGTCACAGACCCCCCGTGAACTACCATCAAAGCGACGACGAGGACGATGACTCCATCAACGACGATGACTATGACCCCCACGACGACGACGACGATGACTCCACCAACGACGATGACTATGACGACGACGTTGACGACGACGACGAGGACTACGAACTGCCCAACCTTGAGCGTAAACAACTGCAGCAACTGACCGCTCAAGCGAGGTACCGGGCCAGGCATCCCGACCGAGTAGCCGCCACTCAACAACGGTTTCTGGCGAAACGTCAGAGCAAGGTACTCCGAATGAGGGCCAAATGTAAACGGTACCGGACCAAAAACCCAGACAGTGGAAAAAAGTACCGAGAAAACAATCGAGAGTTCATCGCGGTGTCGAAGCAGTGTTACCGGGAAAAACGTCGTAAACAGCTGGCGGCGGCCCGCAAGCGCTACAAGGCAAGGTATCCAGAGCGCGTGGCTGAGTGTGATAAGCGCTACCGGGAAAGGAATCGAGACCGCTTGCTGGAGGCCCAAAGGCTCTACCGGGAAAAACATCGAGCCCAGGCGACGGAGAGGCAAAAGCGCTACCGGGAAAACCATCGGGAACAGCTTTTGGCGTATGAGCAACAATATCGGGAGACCCATCGAGAGCTGTTGAGGGAGAAAGAGAGGTGTCGTCGAGCCCGCCTGGTGGAGAAAAAGAGAACTCGAGAGAAATTGAAGGGCTTAGGACCTTTGACACTAACCATCCCCCTGACGGATTATTTGAAATCTGGTCCTGTGACGCTGGAATCTGTGAATACAAACGGACCTCCCGCGGACTCTCATACTCTCATTGATTTGGATTCGGGGGGCGTGCAAGTCGTGGAACCCCCTGATTGGGAGAACCTTTCGTTTTTGCAGGACTTATTGAAAGACATGTCACCCGATGATTGGCAGCAGGTCATGAACGATGTCGAGGATTTTGATGTGGAGGCATTGTTGCCCCCTGAAGACCTCGTTCATGACATGTCATCCGACGAGGGCGTGGATTTATTGTATGATTTAGTGTCTTAACCCCCTCGTCTCAGTATTTGGCAGAACATTGAATCGTCTCCGTATTTGGTAGAACATCCGTCTCAGTATTTGGCAGAAAAAATCGTCTCAGTATTTTTGGCAGAACAATGAACTTGACAATTCATGAACCAAATGAGACAGTGACATTGTTTTTATTTTATCAGGATTAATGTTGTCTACACCACAATGGGTTTTGTCTCGCAAATCCTGCTTGAGACTCAACACGAACTACAGAAGAACAGACTGCAGAATACCAATGAGACATTTTCATTTTTATTTTTACTCAACATGTAACTGTGTTCATTAAATGTTTACAATTTTAAACGTTTCTTGGCTTGCATGATTTTCTTGACCACCCGTTCCGTCTTGTTTTTCTTGCCGGGTAATCGATCAATGGCTTGGATCATCTTGGTATCGGCTTTCCATTTATCTTGCAAATTCTTGGCACGGCTGTACTCAATGTCGTGTTGTTTAGCAATTTGGTCCAAGCGATTGATCCCGGGATCCCCACGTTTCAGACGTTTAGCCAAATGGGTGCCAGGGCCCATGTACTGATAACCGGGCCAATGAAATTCTTTGCCGGTTTTCGCAATCCATTTTTGTACATCCAAGGCCCCTCCTCGTTGGGGGCGTTTCCGTTTAATACCCCTTCTCCTCCTCTTGGTGGGCATGTTTATTCACTGTCGTACTGCAAACGTCTCCGTCGGGGCTGTTTGGTTTTGGTCCAATCTTCCCAACCGGGTAAGGGTTTCAATCGTTGCACTTCACGGGAGACGCCTTTGCCTTTGCCTTTGCCTTTACCTTTACCACTTTCGGCTAACTTTTTTTCCAAGGCCTTGCGCTGTTCTCGAATGACTTGTAAACGCGTCCGGCTATCCCCTCGACTGGTAGAAGGTCTCTCTTCTCCTCGACTGGTAGAAGGTCTCTGTTCTCTCGCGCCTTCCCTGGTAGCAGGGGTAATAGTGGGTTTGGGGGCCGACGGACCTCCTTTTATCATGCGCTTCAACCATTGTTCGACGGGTCCCGTTACCAAATCCCCGGCTTCTTCTTCTTCTTCTTCGCCTGGTGGACCACCCGGGGCACGCGGTGCCCCAACCCCCACGCCGCCAGGAAATTGACGAATGCGTTTGGTTAACTTGATTAATTCTTGACTCAACGGTTTGGTTTGAGCATTAACCAGGGCTGGAGGTAATTGAGGGTTGGCTAATAACACATGTTTTTGGGCGGCGAGCGTCGCGGCTTTGTTCAACAAGGCATTTTCGGTGAGTTCTCCTTTGTAATATTGAATGAGTTGTTCCAAGTCCTTTTGGGGAATCATGTAGACCTCGTCCATGGTCTTCCAATGCACGACAGATGTCACAACAGGTGATATTTATGCTTCCATGTCTTGGCACGTTAACGAACACATTGACATAACACCTCGTGAAGTCCTTGAAACAACCCTTGTCCTTTTTGTCGGACTAACCACTGACGACGTTTTTTGACGGAATGTCGACGACGTCCCAAATCACGTAGTACCTTTTTATAGGGTTGAAGTTTAGCCAGCATGGGTGGGGTCACAGGAATCTTGTTTTTTAAAAAGTTCAAGACCAATTCACTCACAGCATTGATTTGATCGGCATTGGCATGTTGTAACAACTCTTGACGTTTGGAACCATTGGCTTCTTGTAACATGGACCGTAAAAACGGTAATTGACGTCGAAGACGTTGCATCCTTTATCGGTGACGACGACGATACCGTTGATTGGCTTTTTGAATCGTGCGTTTTATACGTTTATCGGTTTCCAAGGCCACGGCTTTCCCCAATCCTACCATAGCGGGCACCAATAGATTTAAAAAACCGCCTCGTTGACGACGGCGTCGTCGTCTCCTCACCATGGTCGACCCGTCAATAGACGTTGAAGGGCTTTGTCTTGTTTGATGGCATCTCGCGACTCTTTATAGCCTTGACGGGTATTGCGTTTAAAATCTTGCCACCAACCCCCACCTCGTTGTCGACGGTAATGTTGTACATTATCGGTAATGCCTTTCAAGGCTTGTCCGCCTAATTTGCCTAAAGCCAGTCCAAACCCAGGGGCGGGACCTGATAGAAACATACTCATACCATGGGCAATTTTATCCACCAAACGGGGTTTGCGACGCATTAAAGCCCCTCCTCTTTGTTTCCTTTTTCTGCGTCGTCGTCGTCGTTGGACGGCCATGGTTCTAAGAGTGTGGGACTGGGAGGGAGCGGCTTTTTATGGATCCAATAATCTTTGGGTCTCAAGGGACGAGGACATCCGTCTACATAGCATAGGGCTTCCAAGGGTTGGTACACAAAATGATGATGGTAATCTTGGAGACATCGTTTGGGTAACGGAGGGGTGAAATCCACAATGGTATCATCCAAGGTTTGCATCTTGATTAAAAATCGTTCCAGATCCTCCAAGGGAATACCCCGCACATGGGTTTTCAATTCGGTCAAGGCTTTGGCATAGGTGGTAAACGCAAATCGACTCATGGTCACTTTAAATCGGTATTGTTTAAAATCATTCCATCCTTTGACCACGGTGCCCACGGCCGCCAAACACGCTACCAATGTACTGTTTTCCAAAAGGGGACCCGCAATCATGCCTGCAGCCATCAGGAGTAAGGCCATACCATTGAACAAGGCATTGACACACCTGTAATGATTCAACATTTTTCGATAACACCACCATTGTTGATGATAAAAGGCATACAAGGAATCCATCCGTTGTAATAATTCCGGGGGGAAGGGAAGACCATGCTGTTTTGATCCATTCAATAACGACACGACGGTTTTCATCCTCACGGCGATACCCGGGACGACGAGGTTTGTACGCTCGGTGCTCCTCCTTGTTTATAACTGGTCACAATGCTATTGGTCATAGTGACATTAGCAATTTCACGTCCTTGGGCTAATTGTTCTTGATCTTGTAACAGCATCCGTAAACGTCGTTGTAAATCCGCTTGACGCAAGGTACGAGGGGGTGGAGTCCGAGATCCTCGAGGAGTGGAGGGGCTGGAGGAAGGTGTCCTAGGTGAACCGGGGAAAAGTCGTCGTCGTCGTCCACGTCGACCACCACGACGGCCACCGCCACCACCACCACCTCCTCCACCTCCTCCACCACCACCACCAGCACCACCACCACCACCACCACCAGCACCAGCACCACCAGCACCACCACCAGCACCACCACCACCAGCACCAGCACCACCAGCACCCCCAGCACCACCACCAGCACCACCACCAGCACCACCACCAGCACCACCACCAGCTCCACCTGCTCCACCACCAGCACCACCACGCCCACCACCACCACGTCCACCACCTCTAGTCCTAGGACCACGACGTCCCCCACGTCCATTTCCACTTCCCCCACGTCCATTTCCACTTCCCCCTGCACCCGCTGCTGTTCGAGCACCCGCTGCTGTTCGAGCATCCGCTGCCAAGGGTACGCTAGGAGGAGTCGCAGGGGTTAGACCAGAAGACTCCGGGGTGGTGTGGGGGCTTTGGAATGAGGCTGAATGGGATGCTCGACTTCCTACCCCCGCGGGGGAAGAGGCCTGTACAGCGGGCGCACCATCCAAATCGGGCCAACTCGCGATGACGTCGGCAGGGGGGATGGATTGCATAAACTCAAAGAGGGGATCGGGGGGCATTTCCTCCATGGCGGCGTCGATAAGTCCTTGGTCTCCCGACCAATACAAATCTTGCCAAGCCCTTGGGGACATTTGATTACCGCTGGATGCCCCCACCCCCGCAGGGGACACGGTATCGTACGATTGCGGAGGTTGACGGTCATCATCATCATCGGCCATGGTTGCTTTCTCTTTTTTTCCTGTTCCAAGGGGGTGCCTTTATAGTCGTTTTTGATAGGTGCGAGTCCATCCTTCGTCTTTTAACAGGTGACTCAACAAACGTTGTTGATCGGAAGAGGCGGGGTGTAAATCCAACACCAAATAGCCATACGGTCGTGTGGTGGCTTGATGAAACGTCTCCAACGTGTCTTTCCAAGTGGTCGGAAACGATTGAAGCATGACATTGCGTACCCCTAATTGATCTCGAGGGTTCTTGAACGCCACGATGTAATGGGCATTGCGGGATATACTTTTGGCATAGCGACCCACGGGAAACATGTCTTGGCACAAGTATAGGACGGTCACCCCTTGATGATGTGAATGTTTGGTGAATAAATCCAACACGCGTTTATCGTGACTCCCTTCATCCATTAAATCATCCAACACCAGGACCCCCTGTCCTTCAGGAAACCATTGGACCAACGCCTCATGATCGGGAATCCCTTCGTGAAACACCACCCCTTGATCTTGCATGCCTTGAAATCGATCTTGCCAGGCCCCATAACAATAATGCAATTGGGTCGGTGGGGTGTCAAACAAGTCGGGGTTGTCTACCAAGAGTTTTTCCGTAAACACGGTTTTACCACATCCCGAAGGACCCACCACCAAGATAGAGGAAGGAGTATGAAAACGAAACGGTTTCCCCGTTTGCATGATGATGACGAACTACCCTTAGAAAAAAAAAGGCACCTTTTTATTGGAATCGGTGGGACTCGAACCCACGCACGATCCCCCTACACCTATTTTTCGGGGGATCCAAAGGCTCTACCGACTGAGCTACGACTCCGACACCGTTTTCCAACGAACTTTTTTATTTAATGATTACATTGATGATACGGATGACAACAAAGTTGATACCATCTGGCTTCTTGGCCTACAATCAATTGTTGAAGGCGTTGACCGGCTTGATGGTCATTACTAACATAATCATAATCCGAAAACTCATTTAAAAACTCTTACAAGGTCCGTCCACGGGCTTTGGCTTTTAAATACAACAAGGCGTAATCACCACAACTCTTGCTTGAAATGGCTTGGAGGGACTTGCCATTGGTCACCACATACTTCCAATGTTGGACAATCCAATCTCGTAACGGGGTAGCTTGCACGTACGTGTCCATGGGCAAAGCATAACTGTCCAGGACTTCACACACCTTTCCATCTGTCCACACCGCTAACCAATGTTGTCCCGGTTGATCGTGTGGGTCCGTATTCACAATGTACCCTTGGGGTTGGGTCTTGACAGGAGTCTTGGGTAAACGATCACAGGCCACTGTCCCGTAAAAGACAGGGTTCAATTGGGGGTCGTCTCGGGCTAAATAATCCAACTGTACATTATTCAAGGCCACATGTTCCATTTCTTCAGTGTTGGTAAATGTTATACAACACGGCTCCGTTCCTGTCAATCTCCAGCAAGTTCTCAAATTCTCCATACACGAGTACGGTTATATTGACACCGGGGGCAGCTCCAAATTCCAACACCAGTTGTAAATCGCCCGTTTGCTTGGGGTTGAGGTTTTGACTGTCAGCACATCCATTGGCCACATTGTCAAACATGTACAAGGTACAATTTTTCCTGTGGCCCCAATCCAGCAGTTCTACCATATTGCCTTTCTTTTTACACCAGGCACCACTGGCTTGCAGAAAACGGAAGTAGCCTAGATTATCTCGAGTGCCATTGTTGCGCACTAACTGGAGGGTTTCATAAGGGTATTCTTCTCCTTTAACAATCTGTTTAATGGAGGTCAGCCCAAATTTCTGGAAACAGAAAGGATCTCGGGTCACATCTCCATTGAAGGCTCGGCTGTCCAGTAACCCCACAATCAATCGGTCAGGTATTCTGTTTTGAAACAGGTTCGGGATATCAAAGCGGACCAGGTTGTTTTGCATGCTGAAGGTCCGGATTTCACTACGGACGGTCGGGTAAGCAGCCACTTGGCCTTCATTGTGTCTTTTGCTAGACAAACTCTGGTAGATGGCGTCATTCAAAAGCAGTTGACAGAGATGAAACCGGAGTTTCACATCCCCTTCCATCAATCGGCCAGCTAGAGCCACTCCATTCAAAAACAGGCTGGGGCTGTTGAAATGAAATTTCATCTTGATTTCGATGCCTGGCACCAACAGTTTGCCAGTGTGAAAGACTTCCAAGTGCGGGGTAAACACCAGACTGTGGGTGACACCTGCAGCATACTTGGCGGTTTCGGCTACCATGGCGGCCAAGGCTCCTTTGTGATTGGCGGGGAGATCCCGGTAGTCATTATGTGGTGCTGCACTGTTGGTATTGTTGTCCGTCCATTGGGGTGGGGAATCCACTTGATTGTACCATCCTTGGGGCCCTAACACGGTCTTGCCATCTTCTCGGTCATAATTCAGCAAGGTTTCTAGGTAAGCTTTGTAATGATACGTGTCGGATTGTGGACTGATCAACGTGCCATTCAACTGCAAGTCAATTTGTTTGATGATGGAATGGGCCAAATTATTGACGGGCCACAATTTCTCCGCGGCCACCAAGTTCCCGTTATCATCCTTTTTCAAACTCAATTCCATGGTAAAGTAACTGCGTCCCAAATCCACAAAATCGTCCAACCCTGGAATGATGAATTCCATGGGATTGATACCCGTGGTGGTGGGTTGAATGGTGACCATGCGATAGGCATTGATGCTAATGTCGGTCGGTGGCACCTTGAAAATCCGTAAGGCAGGGTTGACGGTCCCTTCGGAACGCGGATGCGCTGGGGCAGCTTCAGTCATTTTAGCGGCGTCGTCGTCGTCGAGTAGTGGTACCCCGTCGTCGTCGTGAGGGGTTTTTATAGCGTCGTGCTAAACGTTGTCTCAAATCAAACCCGGGGACTCTCATCACCTCGGCACTCAACCAGCCACCACGTTGTCCTCTCCTGAGTTTCCAAAACGGATACAGTCCTCCCCATTGAGACAACCCTCGATTACTACGAATTCGTCGAGGTCGTGAATGCACGGGATCCATTAGACTCCCAAAATATCACGCGCACGTTTGACTTGCTTGGGAAACAAAGCACTGGCTACACGCACGGCGTCTTTCACGTTCTTCTGATTCAAGGCTTTCTTGGCTTGTTTGGTGATTTCTTTTTTAATGACTTGTTCGGCTTTGCGTTTCACACCGCGTGTTAACCCTGCATTCAATCCTCTCTTGATATTACTAGGCAGTTTTAAAGGATTTCGCGTGCTTTTAAGGCCTTGGAACCCACCACGCATGACCTCCCTCATCAACCCACTGCCATGTTGATCATACCACTCGTCGGTTCGAAATCGTGTCAAACTTCCCCCTCGCATGGTTGTCTTCTTTGCTCTTTCACCAAGGTCTATGCTTCACGTCACCCCGTTTGTCTTTTTATACCGTCATCGGCCTTTCTTTTTCTTCCGAGTGGTCGCTGCTTCGATGGCTTTTTTACCACCGTAACCCGCCGCACCACCCACTGCTCCCAACGCGGCAGCTTTCCCCACGGCCATCAAGGCTGGCACGAGAGCGGCCAGAGGGAAGAGACCACCTCGTTGCCTTCTTCTTCTTCGACGTGCTCTTGTCTTGGGCATCTTTGATTGACCATCCCCTTTTTTCCCTTTTTATGCCTTTTTGAAGTGCAAGGTGACCAGGGTGTTGCCTTTGCCAAACCTGACCAACTTATCCTCGGTGCCAAACGTTTCGGTGACTTGCATTTGAATGATTTCCACCACTTCATTACGAAGCGGTAGGTAATGAATGTGCAACGGTTCAAAGTACATGGTGCCTCTGCCTTCCCGCTTGTAATGGATTTCTCGCAACAAATCGGTCACGCGATTGCCGACCATCATACTGCCTGCCACGTCCGAGTACACGTGCAACGATCGCGAGGGTTCACCCACCACTGAACGAAACGCCACATTCAAGTTGGTGAAACGCCACCCACAACTCATACTCAATCGTAAATGATCCGGTGAAAACGCACGCACCGTCCAAAAGACCGGGTTGTGCTGATCGTCGTCCACATCGTTCCAATCGTTGTCAACGGGTTTTGTCATGTTGGGGATTTGATCCCCCATGAAGTCTTGTTGTAAGTTGGGTCCCAAAATCAACCCACTGCTAATTTTACGTAACCATCCCATCTTGACAGCCAACTTGGTGTAGATGTAAAGGGCTGGCGTGTCGGTTTTGCAATGACAGACATTGGTGTTGTCGATGATGAGATCGTCGCCTTCCCAACGAAACTTGACGTATCTGTGTTTGCCTTGATCATTGGTAAACCGGCCACCTTGAATGGCCGTTTCCTTGCGTCGTTGTTCCAAGTGAGCAATGGCGGCTTTCATGAAACTCACGCCATCCACCACCCAATCCAAATGTTGAATGTCATTGATGAGGGTTTGCGCGCTATCTCTTCGCCCGACCGTTTCCCCGTCTTTTCCACCCGGTTTGGGGTAGGTTTGGTCCCAGGTCGTCGATAGGATGTACCCATCTTTTTGCACCAACTCGTACAAATTGACGTGCGTATCCGGTAAGGAAATGGCACTCAACCCCACTTGCCATCCACCTCCTTGTAACCGTAACGGTTGAGGTAAACGAATCTTGAAGGAATTGGCTTGGTTGTTGGGAAATTCACGTCGGTTGGCATGACTGGGTAACGTCACGTAGAACGACATGTTGTCTTTCTTCTTCACACTACCACTTCCCTTTTAAAGTGGAGAGTCAAGAGGGTATGTCCTTCGCCAAATTTCACCAGATCCCCATTGGTTTCGGCCATCTGGGTTTCCACGATTTCCACCACTTCGTTGCGTACTGGGACATATTGAATATGTCGAGGTTCAAAGTGCGTGGTGTTTTGTGGCTGGTACTTGATTTCTCGTAAGAGATCGGTGATGCGACCCCCTACCATGCTGCTGGTCCCTACATCACAATACACGTGCAAAGGACGCGTGGAGGGAAATTCCAACGAGGGACGAAAGGTCTGGTTCACATTCACAAACCGCCAAGGGCACGATAGACTCAATTTCAGATAATCCCCCTCCACTTTCCAAAAGAGGGGCTTGTTGGCAGCATCGCGGATATCCGTCGGGGTGGGAATGGTGGAAATGCCTTGAAATTCTTGCAAGAGATTCGGACCCAATCGATACTGGCCGGGGGACACTTGTTCAATCCATCCCATTCTCAGGGCCAAGGATCTGCCCCATGACACGTGCGCTACTTGTCGTTTGTAATCCACATTGGTGGTATTCAATAACAAATCCCCTTCGGAGGTCCATTCAAACGTCGGGTATAATTTGACACCATTGTCCTCGGTCCATTTGTTTTTGGGTTCGGTTTGTTTGGCACGGCTTTGCTCGTAACGATACACCAGTTGATGAAAAAAGTGCGATCCCGTCGACGAGGCCAATTCCTTTCTCATATCTCGACCGTAGACAGTGAATTCGCGACGTTGATGCCACCATCGATCGTTGCCTTGATCGTCTTGGGCATACACCCGTTCGTGCCATCGTACATACAACAGAGGATGGGAATCGCCCACGCCTCCTTCTTCCGCTATCACTGGAATGGTAGGTAAGGATAAACTCACCATACCCACCATCCATCCTCGTCCCACAAATCGGATGGGTTTAGGCAATCGGTTTCTGAAATGATGACTCTTGTTCCCAGGGAACTCTTTGGTACTCGCATGACTCATCAACGTCACGTAAAACGAAGAATTGGGCACCAATGTCATTGTTTAGTCACGTCGTCGACGTCGTTTGCGGGGTCGAAGGGATGTCACGTCTCCACGAGCAATCCAACTATTGTACTTGTCGGGCCACCCTTTCCACTTAACCAACCAACGACCTTTTTGTCGCTTAAGTACCTTCTCGATGCGAAACACGTCGGACACATGGAATTTTTGTAAATCCTCTTCATAAAACGTGCCTTGGACGGGGGTCTCATCCCATTCGCGAATCTTATACGTGGGCACAGGTCCCGGCACCACACGATGCACCACAAACACTTCTTCGGTCCAACCGGGTAAATACCCTTTTTCAAAGGTACGATGAATCGTATTGAGACGGACATGATCCCCCACCTTCAATTGGGGTTTTTTGTAGCCTTTCAATCGTTGGCTGTACAATCGTTTCCACACGGCTTCTTCGTTGTCCCACGTCACGTTTTCGGGGGGCATACCAATACTTCGATGACGGGTGGCATTATACCCTTGCACCAACTCGGGTAGGACATCGTCAAATTTCAACGTGTTGGCCGCGGTCAAATAACGGTACAACCGTTCTTTCAAGGTGCGGTTAAATCGTTCCACCACACTGGCTTTGGCATCCCCTTCGGTCGAAAAATGTTGAATGTCTTGCTCGTCGACCCATCGTTGAAAGGTCCGATTATAAAATTCTTTCCCTCGATCGGTTTGCAATCGATTCGGGTGCCGTCCTCCTTGTCTCACAATCTTCTCAAAGGCTTTCACGAGGGCCACGCCGGTTTTGGTTTTCAACGGTTCGACCCACGCGTACTTGGACAACACATCCACGACCGTCAACAAGTAGCGTATACCCCGATTATGTTTGGCCAAACGTTGCACTTCCACTAAATCCGCGGCCCATTGATCATCCAACCCCCCTACGATCACGGGTAAGGTAGCAAAACGACGACGTCGGGGTTTATGCAAGGTGTAACCCACATCCTGTTCCAACACCCGTTGGGCTTTTTTCAAAGGGAGACCCTGGGCTTTAGCAAATCGTTGCACCCCACCTAAACTCCCCGGGGCACGAGGATCATGGTAACGGTTTAACCATTGTTGCGAGACATTGGCCTTCTTCTTCGTTGACGAAACCTTGGTTTTCTTCAACCATGATGACGACGAACTCCAGCGTTGGGTTCTCTTTCGAGGGGCCATACTTTTTGGCATTCACCCCATAAGGTCGATATGGTGGGGACCGTGTGGGGATGCGCCTTTTGAATGATTCGATACCATCGCCATGCCTCTGGGTGAGCTTTTAACCATAAGACTAACACCACCCATCGATACAAGTTGCGGTCCACATGGGTTTCTTCAAAGAGGTGAAGAGGATGCGTGTCCTCGGGACAAGGGGGTATGGGGATTTGGGACCCGGGTTGGTGATCATATAAGACTTGACAAAGGGTTTGATGACATTGCCAATGCCCCAGGGACAAGATAGACTCCCACGCATCACACACAGACTCCATGGACTAAATAAAAAACATTTTATTCGTTCTCTCATTTAAAAGAGACCTAGACGACCACAGCTGATGGTCTCTAGACCTTTCTGCCAGTTCTCCACACTGTCACTGTACTTGGGGGGTGGTGGAGCTGGGGCCACCATCATTTCTTGACGGTTCTTGAGCTCTTGAATTTCTCGTAACAATTGTTTCTCATACTCTGTCAAGGGGCGATCCTCTTTGCTTTGGACTGGCGGGCCAGGGATGTCATAGCCCCTCTTGGGATATCCTTGAGCATCACGGGTGGGTGGTTCAGCTTGTTGGTCGGCTTTTTTGGGAGGGTTGTCATGAAACCACGTCCAGTACTTGGGACCCAAGGGTTGATCGGCCCACCGGAAGAAGCCACACGTTTTCTTGGAACAAGTCAGAAACAACCGGTCGGGGTTCTGAATCGAATGACTCTGTTGAAGCGTGGCGGGTTCACGGCAAAAGCATTGCAAACCACCCCACATGTCCAACACTTCTACATGAGGTTGACTATACACGGCTTTCATATACTCCAAGGCTTGATCTTGTCCACAAAACAGCAAACACGGTTGCATGGGACATTTCACATACTTCCATCCTTTTTGAGATTCTCGGGCCTCCAAACGCACATTATGGCAAGGGCATACCATAGTGTCCACTGAACTGGGAGGATCTTCGGCATACGTCACCATGTATTCAGATGGGGATGTCTGGGGGGACACCATATCATTCAATTCTTTCATCATATCTTCCACGGCAGCTCGGGTGTCTTCCACCACGTGGCACACCACAGGATCACAGTCCACGGGCGTCATATGTTGAATGCTCTTCTTCTTCTTCTTCCCCGCAGGGTGTACGCTTGGCTTTCTCTTCCGATCGACAGACATCGTGCTCAAAGTTGTTTTCACCCCTACCGCCCATGCCTTTTTATATGTTGGGCCCTTGCCTGTCATTGGTCAGCTTATCCTACCCATATAAGGACTTGTTATCTTCCCATTGGTCAGCTTTTGCCTCTCCAAATAAGGTCCTCTTGTCTTCCCATTGGTCCATTGTCCCTATTTAAGGAGCTCCCCTTGGTCTCTAGATCTTCATTCTCAAAGCCATGCCCCCAGACATTGACATGATCGGAGAACACGATGTGGATGCTTTGGAACTGCAGATTGGTCATGGCCATGTGGTCTACACCGGGGGAGCCAAAGGTACGGATGCCCTCGTGGAACAACATGCCAAACAATTTGGGATGCAACTAGAAGTCCTGGTCCCCCCGAACCATCCTCGAGCCACTTTCATCACCCCTTCTACAGTGGAAGTCCTGATGTTGGCCAACCCCCATCTTCACCAGGCAGCGGAGAAACTAGGCAAACAAATGCCCAGTCATTTTTACACCCTGCAATTGCTGCAACGCAATTATCAAATTGCCAAAAAAGCCCATACGATCTATGCCTTTGGCATCTTGGAACCGGATCATAAACGCGTCAAAGGAGGCACTGGTTGGACTGTGCAATTGGCTATGGATCAAGGCAAACCCGTCTAACTGTTTGACATACCCAGTCAATCATGGTACCGCTCGGACCATTACTACCAAGTCAATGAGAATGCCGCCACCCTGGTCACTGGCAGTCAATTTGTCCCTTGGGGACCTAAAAAGCCCACCCTTCATCAAAGCAGTGCTATTGTGGGATCCCGGGATGTGGACGAGAAAACCCGAGCCGAAATTCAAGCCTTATTCAACCGCACGTTCTGTCTACCCGAGAACATTGATCAATTACGCATGGAACTGGAAGACTTTCATTTGTAATTTCTTAGTTTTTATTTTTTTAGTTTTTATTTTTTTCCAATTGTACATAGCTTTTACTTTTTATTTTTTCAAACTGTAGATAGCTTTTTTCAATTGTAAATAGGAGCGCCCCACCCCGCGTGACAAAGAACACAGACCACCATTTGTAACATCAACTCTTTTTTAATTAAAAAATAAAAACTGACAACACTGACTTTGCACGTGGATCATAAATAAATGTCTCTTGACTCACAGTAGCCTTGACTCACAATAATCTCAACAGGAATACAAAAAATGTTCAAGGAAATAAAACCCGTCGCACTTGATCCCGCATCCGCTCTCTCCTCTCCCGCTCCTCCTCCCGCCGCTGCTCCCGCTCCCTCTCCATGTCCCCGAAATAAACTCGGATCCTTTGCCATGCGTGGCCCCCATGAACACGTGGTAAATAAAGTTCAAGGTCATTGTCCACTTCATGGAAATGGTCGAGGGACATGGGCCAGTGCCTTTCAAATCGGGAGCGGTGTCGCATCCGGTCCACCCATGGGATGATCTTGTTCACCAGGGCTCCCAGCAACGCTTGTACGATTTGTGGATGTGGCCGGCCCTCCCGTTCTCCATTCTCTGTCCACACCATACAGTTTAAAAAGAGTTCAAAAAAAGCAGCCACGCGCTGACGGGTCAGGGGGCGCCAGGTTTCCTGCTGTCTTTCCCTCATCAGTCTCGTTTGACGTTCCACTCCCGTCCTCTCGGGTCGTACTCTCCTCCGCAACACCTCTGGCCCACTCACATTCAAGTCACTGGCTAAAGAGCCCAAGGGCGTTCTCGTTTTCACCATTTTCTTCTCAACTCAACTGACATAAGTCAACACGACTGAACTCAAAGCTAGGAGTGACGCCCTGTGGCCTCGCTTGACTTATATACCCTGATTCGCGCAATGCACCATGGTCTATCTAAGGAGGGGGGAGGGGGGTCCCCCCACCTCTTCCCCTCTCAAAGCATGATGGGTCTTTCTCTCATTGGCCCCTTCCCTCCCACGTGACCCTTTGGTTTCTCTATAAAAAACCCCTGTCCCATTCCATCTTTCACACTCAATGGATGATCCAGTCCTCAGTCCAGAAGCCCAACAAGTGATTGATCGTCTACGAGCCTTGTTGTCTCGACTCGAAAAAGATTTGGAAGAGATCCGCTTCAAAGCTTCTTATTTTGAACTGCTTCGTCTTCATAGTCAAAAACATCTCAGTCGGAACGAATTGTGTTTATTAACCTTGAAACACTTCTACCAGTGGTGAATGGGTGACAAAGCCGACAAGATCCATCCTGACAAGATCACTCCTGGCAAGGTCAGTCCTCAAGCCCTGCAAATCATTGAACGTTTGGGAGAGATCCGAAAACAAATCCTTCACCTGGTTCAACCTTTACGTTACAAGCTCACTTTCCACGAACTGTGCCGACTCCGAAAAGAAGGGATCATCACCCCCGTCGAGTTTCAACTCTTGATCAATCCACTCTTTGATCCTTTCGCCGATCCTTTCGCCTGATGGCTCAACCCCCACCATGTGTGATCTGTTCGACACCTCTTGCCAATTATACCACCTTGAGGTGCTGTGGTCTTCCTTGTCATGTCGCCTGTGCCAACCAACAGAATGGCCAGACCCACCTATGCTCTACCTGCCATGTTCCTCTTGTCGTCGTTGAAGTCCTCCATGAACACTGGAAAGAAGACCCGGAGTTTGTCCAGCATGTCAAGGACGATTGGAAAAACAATCCTATATGGTATGGCATTTGTTATGAGAACGACCACGCCCTGCAAGGATTCTGGGGAGAACTCCGAGATCCCTATGAGGGGAACCGCAAAACCCTCTACTTTCTGGGTCAGACCAAAAGCCTAGCCATTGGACGCATGAAAACCTGTTTCAGCTTCTCGTAAAAAAAAGGACACCCCCCATGTTTGGATTTTTTTTTCTACTTGTTGTCAATACCAAGGATCAATAAAAGATGTTGCATGACACTTTGTTGTGATCTTTATTCATTCTCTACATACATCGTTGACTTTTTCTGGACAGTTCAAGGGTCATGATGGTTCTCCCCTGTTTAAACGGAGCCGGTTGTCCGTCAGCTGTTTGAATCTCCATGGCAATGCTGTCAAAGATGGTTTTGCCAAGAGGAAAATACATCCGTTGCGTCGTATCAAATTGATGATCGGTATTGCCGGCATCCAAGGTACGTAAAAATCCTTTCTCTTGATTTCCCACAATGCTCTGGGACACCAGATCCGTGTAAATCATTAATTGTTGTTGTCCTTGTTGCGGTTTGACCGTTTGCGTACTGGGAAATACTTGTCGACTGAGATTCGGGCCCAAGAACAAATAATAATTGAAATCGGGGTGGGTAAAGCTGACGGACACATGACCCAAAGGTGGATATTTGTTGACAGTACCGACAGTTGTTTCCCATTTATGGCGATCGTCGTAATCCACGATATTTTTGACCAGATAATTTTTTTCTTGGACCACGCGTTCACTTGGTGTACCATCTTTCACCAGTCCCATCAGGCCAGCCAATTTCCATTCCATTTCAAATTGCATGTTGGCTGGTATGAGTACATACAATGAATCTAATTCGGGGGCGATGCTTGTATTCGTGATTTTCACGTAGGGTTGAGCCAGGTTAAGAGCCGCGAGTTGTTGTCGTTTCGCTTGATCGTCCACGTCCATTTTCGTTATATCCATCATGACGTCCATGTGTTGTTTTTCCATTTCGTACGCAATGGCAATCCATGCTTCTTTCAAATTGGTATAATACCCTGGGGGTAAATGGATTTGTTTCGTCACTTGAATCGGAGCCGTTCCCTCCGCACGTTTTGGGATGTATCTCACATCGGTTTTCATCCAATGTTTTTGACTATCTTCTTGCGTCCAATTCTGTTTGGTTTGATCTCCCCATTGTTGATTAAACCCCGGGTGGGAGATATGAACCAACGCCGCTTCCCAATCATCTTCTACCAAATAATAGGAACGAGGAAGTCGAGCCGTAAATTTTTGTCCCGTGCCTTGTGCTTGATCACTGATCAGGGTGATGTAAAAACTCATCGTGATTACTCCCACACCCAGGGTTTACCCTTTTATACCTACCCCCATTCCTAAAATTGGACTTTGGACTTTGAGCCCGCGTTTTCTCAGCGGTTTTACTTCCCCTTGAGCCCACGATCCATTTTTCCTACTCGTCAGCGGTTTCCCCTTCCAAATCACGTGACTTCCGGTTCCATGAGCCCGCGATCCCCTTTTTTCCTCACTGGTCAGCGGTTTCCCATCCTAAAAACACGTGACTTCCGGTTCCGGTCATGACGTCATCCTTACATCAAAACGAGGCTCAGTTGGCCATACGGTCAACCCTTACTACTGTCCTTGGCAAAGTAGAGTGGACAGAAGCTTAGGTTGTTATTCTAAAAACGGCCTGAACGTAACATCGTTCAGACGTTATCTCAGTGGAAATCATATGAATCTATAAGGATATAGCAAATGAGTTACTTGCCCCTACCTTCAATACACAATTTCAACTGAATGCGGGGTGCAACAGTACTCTGACCGCGCTTTAATAGCTCTTACACCTGAAAGAAAATAAGTTGGTGAACTCATTAGTAAAATGTGCCAAAATATCAGTGTAGAAGCAGCTCTGACAACTCCTCATCGATATGTTCACTTACGATGTCTTATTTTTTGTAACATGCATAAGCATATATGTATATATCACCTTGTAAGAAGAAGCGGGGTGATATTAGAAATACTAAAACACAGGCCAGATATTTCGAACCTGGCTAATGTTGTATAGGTTGTTTCCCTCAGCCGTATATTTTAGAACGCGAAAGATTGAGTTTTTTGTACGTATACCCAAACTCGGATACCCATGATCAGTTGTTAATCGAGTAGACTGAAAGTCTGAAAAGGATGAAGTTAGCGCAAGCGAAAGTTTATATCTTTACAAGAAAGACGAGACTTCTTCTGAAACGTTCGCTCTGGCCGAATTTAACCGTTTCAAATTTTCCTTCAGTTCCTTCGGATGTCTACCCCTAGTCTCCAAGTAAAGGCTACCATAGATCACCTGTTAGAAATATAAAGTGTTTAAAATTTCATAAGTACACGGAGGAATAAAAAACAACTTACTTTTTTGTGAAGGTAAAATCAACAGCGTTCTCTTCGTGTGATGAAATGGCAGTTTGAATTTACCGCGCCTGATACCTAGCTATATAAGCCTCACGACGACGTCATAGTTATTCTAGGAGATTCCCCGATTTCCTGACCAATCAGAAATACTCTTACTCAACTTCTAACTGATCTGATTGGTCATCTGCCAACAGGTATTTTCCCCTTTGTTTATAAATGGTTTATTTCCCTGCAAAGAAAACTGCTTAATAAACAAGTTTCTAGGATTATGATGCAATTTATTGCTTTTTTCTGAAACCTCGTTGGCTCGATAAAACGAGGGATTTTTCTCTCGGATATCGAAAATGCTGGCAAAGCACATATTTTCAGCATGATGCAATTATTATGCAATTATAATTGCATCATGCTCAAAATATGTGCTTAAAATTACAGACCGAAAACAATCAATTTCTAGAGACAATGACGAAGAAATTTCTTGTTTCCCGCTCTTTTTGAAAATAAAAATTAAAAGAAGGCCAGCGGACAATTCTACGTAGGACGGTAAACATGGAGTAATTTGTTTGTACATTTAACGGGAGCAAAAAAGGTTCACGAAGACACGACCTGCATGCACAAAATCTACCTACGTTACCGTCTCTCGATATAGTTTCATATTTCCCGCGAGACGAGGCCCATAACCAAACCTGGAAAGCCCTCTGGCCCAAGGCCTACTCGTTCAGTGACAGCCTGCCTGTTTTTGGAATCATTATTATCTCACTGCTGGTAATGACCGCCTTTCCACTAAGACATTTTGCGAGAGGGAACACGCTTTCAGTTTGTGTGTTCTCTACGATTCCGAGATTTCTGAATAGTCCTCGATTCAAAATAAATCGCTTGAAAAAATACGACAAGTTCGCGAATGCACGAAGGCACTTCGCCAGCATGTACACCAGTGGAAAACACGATTTCAACGAGGAGCTAAAAGCTCGTGTGATCGATTTGAGAAGTGACACTGTTACTACCCCCACAAAGGAGATGAGAGCTGCAATGGCTGCAGCTGAAGTTGGTGACGATGTTTACGGAGACGATCCTACAGTCAATGGTGGGGATATGTGTATCGCATTAATTCACGCTTAAATAAAGCTGATTTGCATTGAGCTATTAAACCTGAAAATTAATCTATATATATTTATCTGCTTTAATAATCTTAGAGCTTCTTAGGTGAAAGCTAGGGTGCCTTTTATAATACTCAGGCTCTTTAGGTGACTAGGAGAGAAGGAGGAGGATTTCAAATTGCCCAGGCTTTATTAAGCATTCAGTTTCTTTTATAGTAAGCTTATCTCCTACACAAAAAGCTGTCATGTACTGAACAACCAAGAAGAATACTGTAGTAGCTGTTGATACGAGTAGAATAATTAAATATGGGGCTGTGGCATTGTTGAAGTCTTGTTGACATTGCTTTGCATAATTCCACAAATTATTTGACCTTCATCTGACCTTATTCATTACAATTCAGGGGCAAATGACAAGTACAAGAAACAATACGGGGATTATTTAAGGGTTACAATATGTCATTCTTTCAAGAACTCTCTCACACCAATCTTGAAAAGCCAAGATTTTTAGAGGAAAGTATGAAGCTAAACTGGAATTTCTGGAGGGGTTGGGGAGGGTTCAAGCCCAAAAACATTAAGTTATGGGGTAGGTATGAGAACCCGTTAGGGTAAATTCTAATGAGCGACATGGCCTTGAAACAGGGATGTAAGATGCATGAGATGGCGACAACCGACACAAAGATGGATTGAAACTGTGACAGCGATGAAGACAAGCGCAAATACAATAGTAAAATACTAACAGGGACATGGCTTCCTCCTCAATACATGAAATGAAGGGTTTTGAAATTTAGCCTAAGGAGATACCCCCTAAAAGGCCTATAGGTATGGACATTTTCTGGAACAACACATTAGAAAGTGATGTGCACATGAAATGCAGCAAGAGGTAGAACTAGGATGGTTTTTTAAGTATGAGACCCTTTGTTCAGCAGTGTTTAGCATTTAGTTCTCATTGTTTGTATCAGCTCTGCAGACTAAAGCAGCAGAATTAACTGGAGAGGATGCTGCCCTGTTTGTCACCAGTGGAACCATGGGGAATTTGGTGTCAGGTATAAATTAAAGTGTTTTAGAATATTATTAATGAAATATAAGTGAACTTCATGATCATTTAAAAATAATAATGCATTCCCCATTTTCACAAAATTCTTAAAGTTACACTACGTATATACCCTTGCTCAATATTCTTTTGATTTGATAAAAGCATGGTATTTTGGAGGGCATGGTATTTGCCTCTGGGAATTTTTTTTTTTTTTTGGTGTAGGATTTGCTCAATAGGTGTTTTTGGTATTTAATTATGGCTTCACTCACACCTCCACATCAGTCTTTAATACGATTCCCCCACCCCACCCCCCCCCCCCCTTTCCTGGGCGTATACTACCTTCTGCTTCCTCACTGAGATGATTAACATTGACTAACCTGGATTCTTTTCAAAAGTAATGGTCCATTTTACCCCGTTCTCAAAACACCAGTTTTTCCAGTTGGCTAGTGGGACTGTATACTGCTTTGCATAGAGAAATGTATGTCCTCCATTCATTTATCAATAAGTTGATTTAATTTAGGGTAAAACACTCATCTAAAGCATTTAATTAGGGCTAAGCACTCCTCTATATTATTTAGCTAGGATTGTGATACTAATTCTTGCTACAGAAGGTTAGCTTTCAGTTATTGTTACATAACGATAGTTGACAATTTAATAAGACTTGTCTCGATTCTTGGTGTAATTTGTGTAAAGAACCCTTGCCATCTTTTGCAGCACATACCATATTCAAGAAAATTTCAAACATGATAGAAGGCTGAGCATGAAGCTTTTTAGAAAGTGTAGAGAAGTGGAATTTGGGACATCAGATGACAAATCCAGCTAGTGATAGAGTGTGGGACATGATCGAAACCAGGACATCCAGTTTTCAGGTCTGATGCCCTGACCACTAGGCTACTACACCAGATGCTTACAATTCAGCTGAAATTTTGTGAGACCCAAATTTACCACCCTTTACTAGCTATTGAATAAATAATGTCAGGACAACAGGTGACCAGTTCCACTAGTGGAAGGGTAAGAGATGTGAAACCAGGAGATCTGGATTACAAGTCCAATGCCCTCCCCACTAGGGTACGTTGCCTCCCTAGAGAAATGTTTTTATCTTCATTTGTTTCAGTGATGGCACACTGTCCTGGTCGAGGAGAAGAGATACTTGTAGGTGACATGGCTCATATTATACTGTGGGAACAAGGTGGAGTTGCACAGGTCATTACCATCACTTAATTCTAGTAAAGACCAGGAAAATTAAGCCTTGATGTTATTTTATTCTCAATGAATGACATAATTCAAGGTGAATCTGTTAAGTGAATCACTCTTAATTATTACTAATACATGTATTCCTACTCTAAATTATGTCATCTTTTCTCTTCTCACAGCAGAGAGAAAATTACTTATTTAAAATCTTCATCTCACCGTACAAGGACTGAATTACATGTTGTGATTAAAATTTACAAAAGAGATAGATAAATAGAGTGAAAGCATGTGCTCATAATTTCATTCACTTTTTTCGCTCCAAAGAAAGCGTATCCTAACTCCTATACCATGGTACATTTATCCTGTATACTGCCTAAAAAGTATCCCACATCTCTACATTGTCATTTCAGCCAGCTATTTGTACCAAACTAATTTGCTCCACAGTAGAATTCTAAACTGTCAATGGAAACACAAAGCTGTTTGAGATATCAAAGTTTAGTTTGGAACAGCTTACCCTTCGATTTGTGACAAGCGTTATCAGTAAATGACTTCAATCTGTAATCAACTTTATTTCTGTAGCCTCTCTCAGTGACATTCTAACAGACACAGCATTCATGTTGAGCAGTTTTTTTTTCAGATATTTTTTAAATTTTAGTGAATATTTAGACAGAGAATCGACTTTTACTGTGCTGATGTATTTGCAATGGTTAAATTTATAAAGTAATCTCTTATCCATTATCCATCCAGTTTTAAGGAGTAAATAACTGTCAGTATTAGGTGAAGCAAGAAGCTGAATTTCTTGGAGATAAAGGTATCATGATTCAACTGTACATATGATAACTTAATAAATTACAATTATTATTATTTATTATTATTATTATTATTATTATTATTATTATTTCATTTTATTTTATTTTTTGACAGCTAGCTGGAGTGCACCCACGACAAGTGCACACCAACCCTGATGGGACACTAGACTTGTTAGATATAGAGAGTAAAGTCCGTTCTCAAGGTGATGCTCATCTACCAGTCAGTCGCTTGATATGCATTGAACAGACTCACAATGGGACAGGAGGAAGAGTGCTGTCACTGGAGTACTTACAAAAGGTAACACTACTCTTGTAATGAAAGATGAAGACTTCACGTGCGTGCAACTCACAGCTGCTGGAGCTTGACTCAGTTTTCTGTTAAATGAAGTGGCTAGGAGCATTGCTACTCCCCCTTGGGTGGGATGCTAGTCAATCAGAGGATACCCAGCATAAGGTGACCAGAGTACTACTACTCCCCCTTGGATGGGACGTCAGTCCATCACAGGATACCCAGCATAAAGTGAAAAGGAGTATTGATCCCCCTTGGGTGGGATGCTAGTCCATCACAGGATCTCCAGCGTAAAGTGAAAAGGAGTATTACAACTGATCCCCCTTGGGTAGGATGCTAGTCCATCACAGAATACCCAGCATAAAGTGAAAAGGAGGATTACTGCTGATCCCCCTTGGATGAGATGCTAGTCCATCACAGGATACCCAGCATAAAGTGAAAAGGAGTATTACTACTGATCCCCCTTGGATGGGATGCTAGCCAATCACTAAGTTACCTTCCCCCCATCATGTGTTCTTAGATTTTCTTTTATGTTTTCCCAACAGTTTACTAGTACTCACTTTTACATCTGGGTGGGGAGACTGAGGCAATGTGTAGTTCCAGTAAATATCCATACCCACACCATCGATGGTCATTGGAAATTCTGAAGGGGTGGGGGATCTCGAAGGGCAAAATTTTTAAAGGAAAGTGTGAAACTAAACTGGAATTTCTAGGGGAGAAGGAGCTCATACGAAAAAACCATCCACATGGGAGGTTTGGACTTTTTATTTTTCTGGAACTTTACAATGTGCAGGACACTCCAACCTTACAAACAGAAGTCCGATCAACCACTACACTAATGCCATTTAAAGCCCTTTGAGAGGATTTTGACCAACTTGTTGATCAACCGTCATTTTTCTAGCTCAGGCAAACCTTGCAAAATTTCTGATGGTAACCTGTTAGGGAGTAAGTGTAACATACCACAAGTAAACCCTTTCGCCCTAACGTAAACGGCCTATTTTGAATAACTTAAATTATTTTCCTCCAGGTTTTTACCATTTTGTTACCTCAAAAATGAACAGTTCAAAATTCCAAATCTATAATGGATACTTTTTGACCTGTATGAGAAACCACCTGTGTGCGTGTTGGGGAGGGGCAGGGTTTTCAATAGGAATCTGAGTAGGTGACAAAATTGTAGAAGTAGGTGGAGAATGAACTACTCACATCGAAGGTGCAAGATTCCAGGGGGGTCCGGGGGTATGCTCCCCCTTAAAAGTTTGAAAATTTGGGACTCTTAGAATGTATTTCCTGCATTCTGGAGCAAGAATTAGGGTATTTTGAACAGAAGAGGAAACACAAATTGCCACTGAAATTACTCAATGTAGGCAAGAATCTTTTGTTTTTCCTGAATAAATCTTGGCCGACCCAAGGCTTGTGTTTTGGGCAAATGTTTCTCATGTTAGTTGAAAATATGAGGTAATTTCTCAGTCAAATAGTTGGTGAGTTTATGTGGAATAGCCGGCAAGTTTCGCTGGCTGCCAGCCCTTATTGAAACCCTGGAGGGGGGGGAGGTGTGCAAGGTTCAAAATAAAATCAGAGCTTTCAGCATGAATTTGACGGCTTTTTTTCTTAAGGCTGATTTTTAGCCGGCTGTCAACAAGAATGAACAAGCACCTATCCCAAGTATGGAATGAAGGGTTGACAGGCCAAACGTGCCGACTGCTAAACCCGATCACTGTCTCTCTTTGATCTACATTTATCAGATTTCGCTCTTCGCAACTTATCATTGTCGCGTTCAACGCGGCGATAATGAAACTTGGTCAGTGCGCCTATGAATTTTCGCTCGGCCTCTCTCTTTATAGAGTGTATTTCTGTCTTTATAGAGTGTATTTCTGTCTTAAAGATGTTTGCTTTTGCGACATAGTGCAAGTCTCTTGGGCATGTGCCCTTTTCTGTGCGGGTCTGAAGTTTTACTATCGATGTTTCTGACTGCTGGATTTTTGTCTTGAGCATGGAAATCTCGTCCACGGCGGACTGGCAGGGTCGCTTGCTCGCGTTTCACAAATTAGATCAGGCCTTTGAAAAGGATAAATGCCGCAACAGTGAGACTGATTTTTGGCTCGACGGTACACTGATTTCCTTTTGTCTCCAGTAAATTAAATTGGACGAGAAGGCGAAAGCACACGAAAAAAGCGACAAGGTGCTATAAGTGGAACAGGATCGAAGACGCATTGGTAACAAAGAAATCGTGAATGAAATTTGCCCGGTTCCTAAAAGAGAACTGAATTGTAGCGGCACTGCTACGCCGTGTTTGGCCTATTTCCTCAAAAGTCGTGTTGTTGATCACGTTTAAAACCACGCCGGAACAAAAAGAGTGCCTGATTTACAAGAATCGAGATAATAATTGTTAAGGTTCTGTAATTTGTTGTTGCTAATTTAGAAAGCTTTTTTGATAGCCTTTAAAAAACGTTTTAAAAAATGTCATCCATTTCACTTGGTATGTGTGTGTGTTTCATGGCTGCATTACTTTCTGATATGAAACGTTTACTATGTGTTTTAGGGACGTTGATTTTGCCGGTCAAGGGATGGGATGCCATTTTTTTCTATTTTTTGGGTGAAAAATCGCCGGCAAGAGTGGCCAAAGTACCGGCTGTCGCCGGCGGCTGGCTGCTATTTTGAACCCTGGGTGTGAGACTTTCCTTGCTAAATCAGAATGAATTCAACTTAATTTGATTTTAATTTCATCCATTTCTCAGGTAAAAGAGCTGGCCACAAAACATGGTTTGAAAGTGCACATGGATGGAGCAAGGTTGTTCAATGCTGCCACAGCTCTTGGTGTGCCTGTTGCACAGATCACCCAGCATGTTGATTCAGTCACCTTCTGCCTTTCAAAGGTAATGAACTAATAATAATTATTATAAAATATTATTATGATGGCTTATTTCTTGTTTGATTGTGCAGTTGGGTTCATTAAGTTACCCAGCCTTTGCACACCCTCTTTTGTTGAGTCCAGTGTTCTCAAAGTAGACCCTATTGCACTTAGGACAAATGACGGCTTGAATAATTATTTGTTGACATTGGGCAAACATAATGTATCTTTGCAAAGGCCTTTCATAGGTTGTTTATTCAGTGTACATACCCTGAAGATTCTATTGGGTGTCAAAACCTTAGGGTTTTAATAACAATAATAATTATAATAATAATAATTACATTTTTATAGGGCACATTATCTCTAACCCAATGCACCTTACAACAGTTTAAAAGATTCATTTAACAAAAATAGAAGAAGAATAATGGCAAATTCTTTTACAGTCTGACATGCCCCTAATTTCTTGCAGGCTCTTGGTGCCCCTGTTGGCTCTATAGTTGCTGGAAAGAAAGATTTCATATCGAGGTAAGTGCCACCAAGCCTCAATTACTTCACAGGCAACCCATATACCTGGAGCTTAGCCTGGTTTCTGTGGTGTGGCAATCAGGGTTATTGCTACTTCAGTTTCCCAAAAAGTAGTAACAATTCACTGGTACCCACTTATGGCCCTGGCTGGAGAGAAAGACAATCTCAAACAAAGTTTCTTGTCTTCAGCCAGTGACACAATAGGCTATTCAATACACTCATTGTGATGAAATTGATCGCCAGCAATCACTGGCAATTTCTACAAGAACAGGCCCATTAGGCAATTGCCAATGACTTTTGCCGAACTGCCGGCAGATATCACAGGCTTAATCACCCATATTTGATATTGCCAGATACTGGCAATTTCAATCACTTGTCACAACGATCAAAATCGCTGGAGAGAATTACCATCATAGAGCAGGGAAAATTGGCGACTTTTGCCGATTGCCATGATGAGCATATGAAATTACTTAGTGTGTCACTTGCTCTAGAAAACAACATGACTGCATTGTCTAACCACTACAGCTGTGCACCTCCAAAATAATTAGTACTGAGGAAAAGTTCTCCCTGTAGCTAATGATGATACTTGCACCACCACTGACACAAGGCAGAAAACAGTTATTGAATTTCTGTCTGGTATTCTGTTGTGTTTAGATGGACTACTCTAAGGTGATTCTATGGGGAGCAGTGGTGTAGTGGTTAGTTCATTGGACTTCAGATCTGAAGGTCGGTGATTCGACGGCCACTCCCTGCCACCGTGTTGTTTTCTTAGACAGGAAACTTTACCCCACGTTCTCTCTCTCCACCCAGGTGCATAAATGAGTACCGGCGACATGCTGCTGGGGGTAACCCTGCAATGGGTTAGTATCCAATCCAGAGGGGGGGGTTAGCAATACTCTCAGTCGCCTCATACTACAGAAACCAGGTTAAGCTCCGACTCATATGGGCCTTTGGCTCATGTGCAACTACCTACTCTAAGGTGATTGTTGTGTTCACCCATTTCAAACAGGTGTTGGCGGCACAGAAAGGTTCTCGGGGGTGGTATGCGTCAGGCTGGTGTGTTAGCAGCAGCAGGGATTTATGCATTGGATAACATAGCACCGAAACTACATCAGGACCACACTAATGCACAGATTTTAGCAAAAGGTTAGAAGTTGTCTTACTACTGTAATGACTTACTCACAGCCTTGAAAACGTTCAAACAATAGACTGAATGCCGAATGGGAACAAGTTAGACTAAAAAGGATATAAAGGTTATACAAAAGGTTATAAAGGTTACACAAAAACATGTTGCTCTTTCTCTAAACTATTACATTAACAACAGACGAATTGAAACAGTGACAATAACTCACTAATTACACTAATTATACTGTACAAGGTCCGGCTCTGGTGCGACCACTCATATGAAAGCTATGTCCACAGGACATTCCTGATAAGAGCAGATGAACCAGTGATGGATTTACCAAAGTCAAAAAGGGAGAGGCAAGGAATGAAAGTGTGATAGAACCTAAAACAATTCGGCTCTCTGAGCCTTACTTCTTGGACTAAAATGGCGTTCTCCCCGAAATTGGCCACTGTTAACATTATAGTTTATTGTGTTCAGTTTTACAAGGCTTGTTTCCACAGGTGCAAGAGTCTTATTTATTCTGTTGTTCCTCCTCTTAACTTTTTTTCTAACACGAATTGTGCTGTACAAGGTATGGTTCTAACTGTTGAGTCTGGATTAAATCCTTACGTTCGACCATTCAAATGAAAGCTATTTGCACATACGTTTCTATATAAATTTAGTATTTTTATATTGACACTTTACTGGTGTGCTGTACAAAGTAGTTCAAACGTTTTCGCCTGTGCGCGAATTCCTTAAGTATGGAAGTATGTGATACTCATCATTTTACTTTTTTGCGCTGGCAACGCTCCGGTTTGATTGCATAAACGAAGCTTATACAGGATTTAAGAAAAACGTGGTCTAAACCAAGGACAGAACAATCAGCACAATTGCTAGACTCTGTATACTGAGGTGTGGCCTGGTGAGGTGTTGTGTATGGCTCGTCCAAGTTCTAATAAAACAATTTTAACCTCCTTGGACGTGGCTTAAAGGGGCTATGTCACGAGGATTTTGCTGTTTTAGGTCAATTCTGTGCTAACATCATATCCTAGTGCCTTTACTCATACACAAAAGTAAAACTATGAGGAAGATATCAAATGAATTTTATCAGGGAGAGCTAACCATAGTATTTTTTTGGGTGATTTTTGACAACATAGCATCAAAACTTGAAAAAATTAGGCCAATTTTTTCAAGCTTCAATCCACTTCCATCCTTGTCATCGGTAGCAACAGACGATAGGAAACAGTTTCAGTGCCGTAAAATAGTCTTCAGTAACAAATCTAGACCATTATTTTTGGAATTCAATTGGTGCCGAGACAGTTTTTAGCTTTTTAATTAAAAAGATACTTAAGGATCCTTAAGTTGCGTAACATAACCCCAGTATTAACCTTGATTTATTGGCCAAAAAGGTATGACTTCTTTTCAGCAGTCGTCCCTGAGGTTTAAAAAAACAGTTTGGCCTTGCCTGTTATTACTCAGAATAAAAGTCTTGAATTACGGTACACGTTTTAAAACACCTTCAACCTGTTTTCTTTCTCGACAGGAATTCATAGCATGGAAGATCTTGGCTTGGAGATTGATCTTGAAAGTGTTGAAACTAACATGGTTTACTTCAATGTCAACCACGAGAGAGTCTCAGCCAACGAGCTTGTGAGACGAATGCTAGAGATCACAGACAGTGATCCGGCGGACATAAGAGTGGCAGTGAGAATGCTAACAGCTGGAACAAATCGAATACGACTTGTACTTCATCATCAAGTCACTCAAGATGACGTTCACAAGACATTACAAAAGATTAGATTCATTTTAACTTCCTAAATTACACTGTGCGAAGATTGTGCAACTGCAGAATACTCTGCTACCTCGAAGCTGCACCACCCAAAAAACCTGGATTCGCGGCTACGCATTCATTCGTTTCTCGTACTTCTTTGTTTTCTTACATACTGTGTATGTTCTACGCTTCTACAGGACTACGTGGCAACGGGGCTACGCGACTTTGGGGCTACGTGGCTATGTGACTACGGGGCGACCGCCATACACCATTCGGTTTAATCGTGCAATTACTACCCGGATTTGAACGATTAAATAAAATTAGTGAGAAGAATCCAATTTTCAACATCTCAGAATCCAGATTTCAACATCTCTGTTGATCGGTCGACTGATGGCTTTGGGATTGTGTTCGTTATGTCAGTGATTTCGTTTTATTGGGTTCGTTATATCGGGGTTCCTGTTCCATTCGTTTCACTTAAACTTTGGCGGGGACTTCGTTATAAAGGGATTCGTTATATCCGGGCCCCACTCTACTTTTTTGTCGCCAAAACGAAAGCTCGGACATTTTTTTTTATCTGAAACTCCCGTTGATCCGAGCGGCTCGTTTATCCGACCAACGACAACATTTTGTATTCTCAAACCTTTATTTTCTTTGAAAAAAGCAACTGTAAATTCTGACTTACATAACAAAAGCAAACGAAGTAAAACTATCTCTTTTAAAATGTTTGGTAACCCGTTTTGAAGACATTTTCGAAATGTTTGCTTTTACATCTAGATAGAACTGTTTCTTTCTCTCTTTTTTTTGTATCTATTGTTTTTCTTTCACGCCACCTTCCTTTCTGTAGGCCGTCATAATTTGTACCCTACCCTTAGAATACGAGCTGACTTTTATGCCCCAGTGGTCGTAATAAAGGGCCAGTGTTGTCAGTGAAATTGTTACCGCGCCCTCAAAATTTCGTCGTCACCTGTCTACTTAAGGCAGAAGCGACAATCAGGGGGTTCAATTTAATAAAACATTTGCAAGTGTAATTTACAAGTGTAGCTATTGTTTCAGAGGCTGAAAACAATAGCTACCTGAGCTACACTTGTAAATTACACTTGTTAATGTTTTATTAAATTGACACCAGGACTTGGAAATGGGAGTGAAAGCGAGCGGTTGGATCATGGAAACGAGGACGAAGTGCCCCCACTGTCAGTCAGATCAAGTTTCTGTTCGAAAGAGCGAGTGACTAAGAACGACTGGGAACCCCTATTTATTCATTTCAGTAATCAGTGACAAACTTTGCCATGAAAAGCAAAGTAAACAGTATTAGACAAGTCCACGCCTATGCTGCTATGGGGCCCTCTATAGTCCTTCTTCTGTGCCTCTTTTGTGTGGTGTATTTGGCCTTTTCAGCTTGATTGCAGCGGTTTTAGGGCCCCGTCCAGACTAATCCGGAAAACGGCGTCACACGAAAAGGGATAAAATGTTTTATGTCCACTCAATCGGTTTCGTATCGTTTTTTCCTTCCACACTGAAACGCAACCTCGGCCCCCTGAAACGAAAATATCGTGGTGGTTGACGCAGACATTCGCCTAATTTCAAAAGCGGAGTAGCCTGTGATCGGTGGAAAAAATATCGCGAAAAAATGCGAGCCGAGAGCGGACTGGGAAAGCTGTCAACAATAAGCAATCTGACCATCCAGGCCATGATATAAGAATCTGTTGTCAGGGAACTGATGGCTTTTCTCTTCCCCCAGTCTGCCCTCGGCTCGTTTCGCTTGCCGATTTTTTGCGTGTTATTTTCCCCCAGTGTTGAGCCGTTCACAGGCTAAAAAGGGAACCCTTGACATCCTAAAAAGGATGCGTTTTCAAATTGAACTGGATAAATGTAAACGAGGACGCCCTGGTTTCGCTGTTGTCCTCTCCCTAAATAATATAGAGAGAGAGATGAAAACAGCGAAATTAACCGACTGGAATCGCGTTGAAAGACGCTTAAACGGCTAAATGCACCGCCGGCAAACATTACAAATAGATCACGGAGGCAAGATGCGACATTTTTGTTGTATTTTTCTTCTTAATTTTAAATCCTAAATACGTTTGTTACAACCCGATACAAATCCTTTTAAACGCTGTTACGCAGCTAGTATTATCATCGCGACATTCAAATTACGTGACGCTGGCGATTATATTAAAAAGATCAGACAGAAGGTCAGATAAACAATCGTAGAGCTTGGAGAACTTTGTGGCAGAACAGGGGGGCCAAAGATGCTGCAGTTAAAATGTACTCTGACGTTACTTAATTTCTTTTTTTTTTTTAATGATAACACGGAATGACTCATGATACACGAAACATTTCCTAGACGGAGATTTCCGCGATCTGGCCGCCATATTGGATTGTGGCAAATATTACCTAGGCGTTCTCGGAGTGTTATTCGGTGACGTCACCACGCAAAAGTAGAATCCAAGCCTAAACGAGCCGGAAACGCACAGTCCGGCTAGGCTGTATTTATCACCAAACCGAAAGACTAGTTGAATCCATTGTTGGCCCTTAAAGGGAGGAAAGTACTTCACCGTTCCCAAGTCTTTCGCCCAACTTTCAGCATTAAGATGCCCAGTAGCGCTGCTGCATCGGGGGCAGTTGACAGTGCGCGTATAGAAAGTTCGACTGTGACGACTGTCCCGGTGATTGATTTTAGAAGCGACACCGTTACGGTTCCGACCGCTGAGATGAGGAAAGCAATCGCTTCCGCTGTCGTCGGTAATGATGTCTTTGGCGAGGACCCGACAGTGAACGGTAAATTCACTCCTTTTACCCTTTTACTTCGAAAAGTTTGCACGTTCAAAAGTGATTCACAAACACAAAAACAAATTTCATTTGTCAAAATATGCACCGGACCGGTGTGTCTGCTCTCAAATGAGTACAACAAGGACAGTATGTGTGCCGAAGTCTCGAAGGCCTATAATTTCCGATTCTTCGCGTGACCTCTTTCTTCTTCGTAAGCTGTACATAATTGCATAAAATCCCAACGACACGCTTCGATAAAATGTTAATCAGTCTATATTCGCTGACTTCTGTTCTGGTCGATTTGGTGGTGTTCAAGTGGAAAGATCTGAGGCTCTTGCGAAGGAAGTCAAAATTTGCGTGCGTTTAAGTTCTCTGTTTTTGCAGGCAACAAATTGTTGTAAGCTTTCATCGTTGCCAACGGAGCGAACTCAAAGTTTAAATGAATTATCAAAGTAGGACGCTGGGTCACGCAAACTCTGCAAGCTGCATATTCCTTTATTAATCTTCTAGAGAGGTACGTATTTTTGTGAAATAATAATATAATAATATTTCGGCTTTAGGAGCACTTAACAGAGTCGAGTCTCAGCTCTCTCCTCCGCAGAGGCCTCTATATTTTTTCGTACGGGCTGGGAATTGGGGAGAGGTGAAAACTGAAGGAGCCTCTGCGGAGGAGAGAGGAGTCTCAGTGCTCTTACAATTATGCATGCGCAGATAATCAATGAGGAGCAAAATCACGGAAACAGCATATCGAATTATACAGCTGAATTATACCAGGATTTTTATGCGTAGGCACCAAAAATTGGCACTACAATGCTTTATCTTGCATTATACAGTGTATTTTTATAGTGTATTGCCTCTCGAACATTCGGGCAAACTGTGGCGCCAAACTGTCTCCAACGTTTCAATCGGCCAAGGTTAATTGCGTTCGACGAAGGAAGAACGCTTCCTAATCTTCTGGGTTGCCTGTTATCGCGTAGGTCGCCTGTGCACGCACAATTTCGTTGCGCAAAGCATTCTGCCTCGTGCTTCGCTGTTTGTCGGACGTGTTGGAAGGTTCAAGCTTTATCATTCTGCCTCGTGCTTCGCTGTTTGTCGGACGTGTTGGAAGGTTCAAGCTTTATTGCTGTTTGGTCGGTAAGTTATTTTGTTATGTTGTTAAAAAATTTCGTAGGTGTAATTTATCAAAGCCTGAGGAAAGTGTGTGCCACTTCTGGACCCTGTACATCAACCAGAACGTGTTTTGTTTTCAACGGTTCGCCATGTTTGATCGAACTGACCCGTTGTGGTCGCAAATCAAATCAGCCAAGTAGTATTGCTTGGCCATTGTGCCAACCGACCCGTTGCGGTCGCAAAACAAATCAACCAAATAGTGTTGCTTGGTGGCCATTGTGCCAACCGACCCGTTGCGGTCGCAAAACAAATCAACCAAGTAGTGTTGCTTGGTGGCCATTGTGCCAACCAACCCGTTGCGGTCGCAGTAATGCCGCTTGGTGGCCATTGCGTTGTGGTCTCAAAAGAAACGAACTGAGTCGTGGTGCTCGTTGGCCATTAAGCCAGTTGAATTGTATAACTAATTCAGCCGTTCTGGTGACCAACAAAGTAAAACTGGCAGTATATCAAAATGTCACTATTTTAAGTGTTCGAAGTGGTACACAAAATCCTTCCGAGTCTTTGATAACTGGATATAAAAATTGTACGGCTGGCACTGCATGTTCGGAATACAGCCTAGAAAGTTCAATCAATTTTGAGAAGGGTGAACTTTTGAAAGAAACCATGAATCGAAGAAGAAAAAGAGACAGGGAGCCATCTCGAATTCCTCTAAAAAGAATTCTAAAGGTGCTTAACAAAAAAAAATATAGAAAAAAGGTACAGCTGTTTGTTAGACAAAGTATTCCAAAGAGTTCATTTATCACTAATTTGAGTCAAAACCACAAAATCTGGCGATTATGGTACAACAGAGATACTTTTTATAGCAAATATACCTTCAACATGAAGACACAGAAATGTAAGATGAGGCAAAAGCGTTGTAGCTGCATACACCGCTGTAATAATAAGTCAAGTTTGAAGGGAGGTATGCATCATAATACAGCTGATTCACTGTGGAATTGTTTAAGTCAAAGGCTTGCAGAAATAGGTTTAATACCTCATGATGTTGGGGGATATGGTGATTGTTTTTTCAAATCAGTTTCACATCAACTTTATGGAACTGCAGACCTACATGTAGAAGTTCGCATGGCCGGGATAAGTCATTTACATAATTACCCGGAACTATATATTGAGAGTATTTCTGATGATACCTGGGAAAACTATATTAAGCAAATGTCAATACCTGGTACTTGGTGTGATCATCTCATTATACAAGCTGTTGCTAATGCCTTTAACTGCATCATTCATATCACAGAATCTAATGCTAATTCACTGCAAGCTACAATTATAACTCCTGTTCTTCAGCAGGAAATACAGCAGACAATATTTATTGGGTACATTAATGATCTGCACTATGTTTCAACTGTGACACACAGTAACAGTCAACTTAGAAATAGATTAAAATACTTAAAGAGAAAATACAGTGTTTCAGAATATGACAAGGAGAAGAAACTTGAAAAAAGAAGAGCCAATTATAAAAAACAATTATCTGAAGAAAGTGCTGAAAAAAAGCAAGAAAGGCTTGCAAAAATGAGAGCTAGTTATAACAAACGATGCTCTGAAGAAACTGCTGAAAAAAAGCAAGAAAGGCTTGCAAAAAGGAGAGCGAATTATAAAAAACAAGCTTCTCAGCAACCAGTGAAAGAGAGGCAAGAAAAACTGATTAATACTCCAATTCATGAGCAAACACAGGCAAAAAGCAATATTGAGTCCAATATCTATACAGTTTACCAGTGTTCTGTTTGTCGGGAAGCATGGCCCATAAAGTTCAGGCCAAAAATCGCTAATCAATATCAGTGTTCAAGGTGCACCAATGATAAACAACAACCAAAGAAACTTTCAAAAGAGAATGATATGATTCCTTCATTAGTTCCTTCTCAGCTTGCCGGCTTAACCCAAGTAGAAGAAATGCTTATTGCACGAGCACTTCCCATTATGCGTGTTTACATAAAGCCTGGTGGGCAACGGGGCTATTCAGGTCATTGTATCAACCTTCCACAGAATGTAGGTGAACTAGCACATTCTCTACCAAGATACCCAAAAGATTTATCTGTTATAGTTGTCAAGATGAAAGGTAAAGACAACAGCTTTAAAGATGTAACAGTTCGAAGACAAAATGTTGCAGATGCACTGCATTGGCTTATTAATAACAATCCGTATTACAAAGACATAATTATCAACAACAATTCTTTGAACTCATTGCCTTTGCATGGTGTACCACAAGATCTACTTTCAATAGAAACAGAAAATCTTGAAAACAGTGAAGCTAGTGGGCCTGACTTAGGGCCTCAAAACGAAGAAGACATAGTTTATAATGAAAGCACAGAAATGAGCAGTTTTCTACCTATTCCTGAATGTCAACAGCAAGAAGTTCAAGCTATACAACAACAGTTGTGTCACCAGCCTACACATATGCCTTGGCCAACAGTAGATAATGAGCCATTGAATGAGTATCTAACTCCTTTCTTAGCAACATTAGCTTTCCCTACATCATTTCCTGATGGCAAGGGTGACCCTACCAATCCTTCACTTCACAGAGATGTACCTCTTGCAGAAAGAGTTAAGTATCTTTTAAGATTTGGAGAAAATATAGATGGCAAGTGGCTATACCGCTTTGCCAGTCATCCAAGATTTGCTTACTGGGCTTTGAATATGATCCAAAGAAAAGGTATTCTGCGGCAAACAGGAATATTTCTCAAACAGAATCCTGGAGAAGCACATCTGACTGTAGAAGAACTGCAACAAATGGCAGCTGACAACAACACAAATGTTTTCGTATCTAAGTTATCACGCTATCTTAGTAACATAACTGGCTCAAATGCTTATTGGCATAAAGCTAAAGAGGATTTAAAAGCAATAATAAGTCATGTTGGAGCTCCAACATTCTTTTTCACTTTTTCCTCTGCTGACATGCATTGGCCTGACCTACATGCATTATTTAGCAGCTCATTAAGTGATACCACACCTGAGAGCAAATGGCAGAATGTCATTAACAATCCTCACATTATTGACTGGTTCTTTACACAGCGTTTAGAAAACTTCATTAAACATTGGTTGTATAATTCACTGGATGCTGAGTGGCACTGGTACAGATTTGAGTACCAAGCCAGAGGTAGTATACACTGTCATGGTGTTGCAAAACTTAAGAATGACCCAGGATTATGTCAACTTTCAGAAACAGCTCTTAAAGGCTATTTGGCAGAAGTGTCTCTTGATAAAGCTGAACAATCAGATATTCTAGAACTAAACAAACAGATACTGGAAGGAAAAAAAGCTTCTCAAACTGTATGTGAATATGTAGACTGGTTATTATCTACATACAATCCAGACCCACCAGAGGACGGTTTTTGGATTAAACCCTCCATTCATCCTTGCCAGAGGCAACACAAAGATATTATGAACACTCAACAATCTGATGATGATTATGTAGACTTACTGAATACAGTACAAAGGCACACTCGTTGCAGTACCAATTATTGTCTTAGAAAGAAACAGAATGAAACAAATGTTAAGTGCAGGTTTAACTTTCCATTTCAACCTTGCACTAGTACAAAACTAGAATTTGAACCAATTCATACAAAAGATGGAAGTCCCAAATACAAGGCCAAAGTAATTACAAAGCGCAATGATGGTAGGCTAAATAATCATTAGCGCCTCCAACTGCAAGGCTGGAGGGCAAACTGTGACATTCAGGTGGTAATTGATTACCATGCATGTGTTGAATACCTTGCCAAATATGCATCTAAAGGAGAACCAAGGTCACCAGTATTAAAACAGGCATTTAATTCTATAATGCACTCTTGCAAAAACAACAGTAACCCTACAAAACTCATTAAGAAAGTGATCATGAAGTCACTTGGTCAACGTGATTTTTCTGCCCAAGAGACAATGCATCATCTTATGTCACTTAAACTGGTAAGCTCATCCTTTAATGTGGTACCAATCAGTTTAAATGGTTCTCGCAGAATCAATACTAATTCTTTTGATGGCAGTCTTGTTACAAATGAATCGCTGCTGGATGTTTATGCAAACCGTGAAAAATATGCCCAAACCAATCCAAATATAGTCATGTTAAATTTTGTATCTTTTGCCTCCAAATACAAACTTGTGAACAAAAAGCTAACAAGTCAACCACAAAACACTGTACCAAGAGTTTTCCCTGTTTTTTCTTCCAATCCAAAGGGCCAAAATTTTGGCCTTTATTGTAAATATCAGTTGCTTAGATACAAACCTTGGCAGACTACACAGGAAAATGCTTGGGATGATCAACCAGGTTCTGACGATATATATATTACTTCATGGAAAGCATTCCTTCAAACACAATATGCTAAACAGCATGTACCTGATTGGCATGAAAAACTGCAAACTTTAGAAAACTTATCAGAAAATGACACTGATTGTGAAAACATTTCACAGCAACTGCCACAACGGGAAGAGTGGATGCATCTAGCTGATCTTATTCCTGGGTCTTTTGTTAACACAACTGAGGAAACACTTCAGCCTGATTGTAACAATTACAACTGGCAAAATGACAAGTGCAAGTATGAACACCATATTATAGGAGAAATGTCTTCCTGGGTAAAATCTAAAAAGGACACATTTTCAGTTGCATTGCCCCAACAAAATATTGATATTAGTACTTTTAGTGATATGCAAGCACATGCATACAACATGATAAATGCACATTCTGAACAAGCTTCTCCAAAAGATCCGTTGTTACTCATTGTGAATGGAGTTGCAGGAACTGGTAAAAGTTATCTGATCAATGCCATTCGAAGTCTACTCGGAACATCTTGTGCAGTGACTGCCACCACTGGCAAAGCTTCCTATAACATAAATGGCTGTACAATCCATTCACTGTTAAAACTTCCAGTTGGTTCAAGAGGCAACAA
>OZ034973.1:36544616-36567116 GCA_964030785.1 Siderastrea siderea | reverse complement strand
CTACGCGCACGAACTTACTCTAAGCTAACTTTTTAAGCGAATACACTAAACATTATTGAAATAGTCACAGAAATTCTTAATAGTTTCTAGAATTAAAAAAACCTTGTCGTTCTAACGGCGTAACCGAGCTGTATAAATTATTTCGGCTCTTGTAAGACAATCAGATGTTTGACATAACCTTACAAAAGGTATTTACAGAAAATGAATGAAAAGTTAATTAAACTAGGCCAGATTTGAATTGTGGTCAGTTCGTCGGCAGGGACAATTACGTTGGTGACCAAGCGTCCACCAACTACTGTGATTTCCTGGCTTTGCAAATTGACCACGGGATGCTTTTGCCAAACAGTCGGCCGCGTGTGCAAGTTAGAGTGACAAGGAAGCTTTGCTTGTGGGTACCACAAATCCTTAATTGATATCCAATCACATTTAAAATTAATTCTAAAAACATGCGAAGTTATAACAATTTATAAAAATATCCTTTTACCAAACCTGGGTAATGAAGAAAATCGTACCGCCTAACGTGGCAGCAGTTAAACGAAACTAAACATGATGTTACATCAATCTCAAATGCTTTAAAGTATTCGTGTCTTCAAGTATGACATACTGGGTTTTCAACTGAGTAAACGTCAATATAATGACTTTGATTAAAAATTTAGAATGTTTCTTAGAATCTTTACACTGCGGAAAATTATCAATTCAAAGCATGTATCTTTAAATATCACTAGCGCAATTTACACAAAGTAGTATAATATCAATCCCCACACTGCGAAATTTGACAAACGAAACGTGCCGAATGTTAGGAGGTCATATGTTCAAGGCTCAAGATCTATCAAATTAAGATGACTTGTAAGTATCATTCTCATGGCGTTTTTTAACTGACGGTTGCTCTCTTTTTTGTCAAGACTTTTCCCGGGTCGGATCACTAACTGTAATTAAACGTTGTGAAGAAAAAACGATTTGACTTAACCCGGATCTTTTCAACAGGATAAGTCATTTTACGCGTTTAGTTAACATTGAAACGCACTTAATAAGTGGTTTGTATCCACCTTTCTTCGAAAATAAAATCAGATTGACTTCATTCAATTACATATGAACACAGAACTCTTGTATGTCTCCACTGCAAACCTAAAAGTTTTCTATTTCTCAAAAGTTGTTCTCGTTTATAGAAACTGCTCTTTGGTAACACTAGTTACTTAAAAGCACAAATTTCGAATTTATTATTTCCTTTTTTTACCGTCTGCGTAAACAAAGGCAAATAACCTTTTTGTGATAATAATGGTAGCTGCATTTTGATGGAAACCGGTCGTTATTCTTATTGCTTATGCCTGGTTCAGAAGTGCAAAGCAAGCTCAAGAATGTGTGAGCTACTGTCAAGCAAACGCAAGCGCAAGGAATGAAAGAGGTTTATTTTCTTGTGCTTGTGCTTGAACAGGGAAATCGTAAGCGTAAGGCGAAAAAGTATTGACCAGTGTTTGTACCATGGTCCGGCGGATATAATATCTTTATCTGGCATTGAAAAAAAAAGCTTAACTGCGCCTGCATACTTTATATTCCTTGCGCTTGCTTTACGCGTGTGAAAATGGCTTGCATTTGCATTTGCGCTTGCGTTTGCTTGTTGCGCTTGAAGAAGATGATTTATTTCTTCTTTTGTTTTTGCCGCTTTGCCTGGCGCATTTCTTTACGCACCTTGTCAACTAAACGCTGCTTACACTTCTTTAATTCTTCCTCGTCTTCTACTTCTTTTCCTGTTATCATGCCAAGTTCCAGAGATCTTGCATCATCCTTTACTCTTTGCCAGACGTCTTCTCTCTTAACAGCGTTGTTTTTCACAAGGTCTTGTGTCAAGCTGAGTAGATGGCTGGTTTGCTCATCCGTAAATTTCCTCCAAAATGTGGAAGTCGCGGATGCTAGGGACGGGGCGTGGACTGGACCAGATTTATCACTCTCACACGGTGCTGAAGAAAGAAATTTCAGAACCCTCTCCGTGCTTGTCTCCTGCTCAGTAGGAAGTGGGATATCCTTTCTGAATTCATCGCTCATTCGCCGTAGCTTTAGGACGATTGCCTTAACCGAATGTGCTTTCAGAATGTTTTCTGTTGAGACTTTTTTATTATCTCACCCTCTTTAATAGCTCCAGTCGCAATTTCTTCTTTGAACAGATCTTTCAGTCCACTCACTTCTTCCTCCGTCCATGGGGTAGGCTTCTCGACTTTTGCGTGATGAATATTTTCAGTTTTAAGGGAAACGAGCCTCTGGACTGCTCTACGACCTAAATCAGTCTCATTTACTTTATCATGAACACGGTAGTAGTCGGCTTGCGTCTTTGTCTTGTGCAGAGACAGGGCTGCTAAATGATCTTTCTCTTCAGGCATATGCACGTGCATCCCCGTTGCAAGTGATTTTCGTACTGTTGTGGCGCAGATCCTTCCATTTGTCTCAATTCCTTCTCTCTGAACTGTTCTGTAAACACAGGTGGATACTTGTGATGAAGTCAGAGGCATGCCATTGCTTGAGACAAATACTTGCTCGACGTGTGGAGCCAATGATGTAATCTGGCTTCTTACAGTTCTCAAGTACATCTCCACAAGCTTGTACAAGTCGTCGTGCACCCAGACCACTGCTGCTCCATACACTCCAGCAGTTTTATGATCATTTACCAGAATCCTGTACCGTGCTGGATCTTCATCCGTACCAGGATAATACACAGCCTCCTTAAATTCGCTTATCTTCATATTTGCAGCCACTCCACTTCTGCCACTGTTGTCTATAAGTAGACGGGTCATCAACCAATCACGCACTTCACAATGTGACTTGTCACTGAGAACTTTTGACGCATCCTCTACACCATCAGTGGGTTCCGATGATGAAGCGAGCTGCTCAATAGCATTGACACGCTGATTTCCATGGCAGATCTGGAAAAGGTGCTCGCTTGAGAGCAGTTTCTTGAAATCTTCGTCACGCTTTTCTAGCTTCCTCTTGGCAACCTTTTTCTTCTGTGCCGCTGACCATGAACTCATCAGATCGCGTCGTGCATTTAATGTCTCCAGGGTAACATTGGCAATGTCTTTTTGCTCTTGAATAAGGAATTTGTAAAATAGCCGGAGACTCATCAGATACGATTGCACAGTTCCTGGCTGATAACGGTTTACAGCATATGAAAGCCAACTCTTCAAGAATGTGTCCCCGTCCTTTCCAGGAATTAGCAGCAACTGTACTGAAGGGCGTTTCTCCTGCCTTTCCGTGGTGACTGCTTCTGTGAGGGTCAACCTGTGAATAACGTTTCGCACTTGATTCTTGTATTGCTGGGCAATCTTTTCGTTTCGATAGCCTCCATCAACATCAACCAGCCACATGTAAAATTCCGCGAGTAAATCATCATCATGATCCATACTTACATTTTCTCTATTGAGCTCAGGTTCTCGTTCACAAGAAGTCTGTACACCATCTGTTTCGCAGTCACTAGCCACCCATTCTTCCAACGCATCATCATTGTCGCTTGCATACTCTTGAAATAGTTCTTTAAATAGATCTTCTTGACTGCATTGTTCCATCTCTTCTAAGTCTTGCCTGCAAACGTTCGCCGACTCTGCAGGAGTCTTAAATGTGAAGCCTTCGCTAGTTTTAACATTGATGAACCGATTGACAACTTTCTTCCAGGGCTCTTCATTGTCTAAAAATGAATCATTTTGACAATTGTCTTTACCGATAACTTCCACTAACTCAGTCATTAATTGGTCGCATTCTTGTGATAGAGAAGAAGAAGTTTCAGTCCACTGTACTTCGCTAGATTCATCTGTGTCTGAATCGTCATAAGGATCGTATTCTTTACCCTCATCGCTATCAGAGAGAGTAACTATTTCAGGCACCTCCATACTGGTAATATCTTCGCTATTTTGAAGATCTTCGTGATTTTTATCACTATGCATGCATTCTTCCCCACTCTTCACTCTTGGCAATCTTGTAACGTTAGAGAAAGAGGCCCTGTTTGATTCGTGTGTGTTCCACACCCTTTCCGCTAAATCATCATACTCTTCATCACTGACTCTCTTCTCTTCCTGAGCCTTCTCCATTCTCTCTTCTTCTAGTTTCCTCTCCTTGTCACTGTTCGGACGCTTCTGGACTCTGTTAAACTTGTCTTTCTCATTTTCGCGACTTCTTCTGGCCAAAGCTTCGTACTCTTCTTCCCTGGCGTTCTCCTGTTCACTATCACTGCTCTCGTCTTGAGACTTCTCAAATTCCTTTCTTTCGTGGCAGTCGGGGACTCTTCCATACAATCCTCCAGTCTTTAGCATTTTACTCGTATTCTGTTCCCGTGGGTCTAGGCCGCCATCGTTTTCAAGACTTTTGTCTTCGTCAGTTTGGGCATCTTCATTGGAATCACGTGTTTTCCTGCTAGCCTCTCGCTTTTTTCTCTTCTCTTTCAGGTAGGAGTCAAAATCCTTGAGTGCTACTCTTTTTGCTTTGCCCAATGCACTGACATAACTTGGGCTGCCTTGCTTAAGTTTGTGCACGTTTGACTGTAGGTGTTTGTGGAGTTGGAATATGGGCGTTCGGTGTCTTTTGCAGGGGGATAATGGACAGAACTTCACCTTACCCCTAGGTGGCTTCTTTTCACCAGTTAAGTATTCACTGAGTTTCCGTCTTATTTTTGTCATGCCATGAACCTCTTTCTGGTGCCGACTTAAGTTCTGCACATACGCTTGACACTGCGAACATTTCTTCGACTTCCGTTTTTTGGGTGGATTTGAACCTCCAGCTTCAGCGTCGGCGGAAGAGCCCACCTCGCCACTACCTTTCTCCGCTTCACTCATTCTCTGAATCGAAAGCTAGGACAATAAGACAGAGGTTGAAATAAATAAATCTATTAATATTGTATATTTCTGTACGTGTTATAAGTGCTTTGTTATCAAAACAAGGTGACGCGCGAAAACAATGAATCACGAGCGTGCCCCACGAGCATGGCCGGAATATGATTCAAACATTGCAAATTAGTGTATAGCTGTTTAGTCTTTTAATCAATTTTTCTATTGTGATTAATATCCCGCGAGTTCATTTTTATTAATAGTCTAATTCAATATGCGAGGAAAACCTTCTGACAGTGCCAGGGGATTTACATTTGGAGCAGTAAATGTGAATCTGCAGTCAGGCGTCGGTGAAAACAGAGCTGCCAAACTGTAGTTAATAATTGGACCCTTTTATTCTTCGAAATACAATAACTTTGTCTATTGTTGCCTATAAAATTTTATGTTTCTAGCTGGTATTGGTCTTCTTAGTCATAGTTGACCGCAAATGGCCAGTGATATGGGAACGTAACAGGCGCTTGAGTTTATAAAGGGCGCGGTGTCAGAGGAGCAAGATATTAAATGGGATGGTGGGAAGCGCCTGTCGTTAGGACCCCGCATATTATTTTGCCGCTCTCAACTGAATTATGAGGTAGCATTGAATAAACTTTTCAAATGAGTGGTAATAGACTGATCTTTTTAGCCCAAAATGCTGGTTTACACATATGACGCAAGCAACATATCTTCAGATGCAGTATCCTCTTCATTTCTTCTACCAACATTTTATCAAAATGTCAGTGCGTCTGTATATGTTTTTCGCGCTCATGTTTGTTATTTCTGATGCAAATTTCGTGGCTAAAAAATGGCGTAGAAAAGGTGAAAGGTCTTTAATTAGAGGTTTCTATCTAGCTCTGTACGTGGGACATCAGATTCGTTTCAAGGCTTTTTTTAGATCATTTAGATCATTTTCCGCGTAACACTTAGCCAATCGCGCAGAAAGTATGCTGTGTTTGTTTTTTTTTCTAAAAAGGTAATTATAGATCCGAAGACTACAAGTAATTTACCATTTGAAACGTACTTTTTGTGGTATGTCATTAATACCCCCAACAGACACACAAGAAGTCACAGACTAGATTAAGGAGTTTTCAACATGTAAACAAACCTTTTGAAAATATCTTATTCATTGTATTATGGATATACTCCTAAGGTTATTCCGTTGAATTATGCACGGCAGGATGCGCACTGGCAGTGCGCATCCTGCCGTGCATAATTTCTTGCATTATAAGCGTGCGTGCGACATTGCGCTCATACCGAACATTCAGGATTTCTTTCAGGCTAAAAGCTTGGCAGGTAAGTTTTCTCCTACTAAAGCCTGTCCATGATATATTGAAACATTCTCATGAAGTCTTTATCCCAATCTGCTTTAATTTAGGCGTTTCACTAAAAGCGTCCTAAATTACCCTATTATTTCACTCGTTTCATTATTTTTTTTGGAAAACTTTATGTGTTTTAGCTGTTCACTGTAACATTTTGTACTATCAGAAGAATATTAATAACATTCCATTGCTACCAATACCTTTCAGAAAGTAGCGGGTGTCTCTTGCTTAAGGCTAGCTTTATATATATCTACCGTAAAATTCCGGTTATAGTCCCCCCCCCCCCGGTTATAGGCCCATCTCCCAGCAAACCCAAAAAAAACATCCGGTTATAAGTCTCCCCCAGGATATAAGCTTTCCTCTGCTGGATGACAGTACTGAACAAGCCTTAATGTTGCCTTATTATGACTTCTCAACTAAAAACGTATTTCAATCAACAATGCCGTGGCTCGTTTCGAAACGTGTTTTATTCCGCCTATAGCCCCACCCCCCTTGCGGATATTAGCCCCTCCGTTTATAAGCCCAAATAAAACCCCTAACCAGGTTGTATAAGCACAAGGCTTACAACCGGAAGTTTACGGTATATTACTGTCACAAGAAAGCAAAGTAGTTGTATACCAGAGCCCAATATAGTGAAGCAGGCATGGTGAACCCCTCGTTTTAGTTTTTTTATGTACTGCGTCTTATAACAACTGCGCAATGGTTTTTTTTTTTAAATTAATCGCAGTATAATTTTACCACTAAAAAAACACTAACATTATTTTTGAAATATTCATTAATAAACTCTAATTTTTGAGAATAAAAGTGCAACGCATGCACTATGGTACACTGACAAATAAAAAAAGCCAACCAAAGTCAGTTGACGTCATCGGTCATGCTTGATCGAATACAGCGACCATGTGCTTTGCTCCATTTTTCCATGTGCTTTTTAGTTTTCTAAACGACTGATCCTTATGTAATTCAAAAGTTATCAGACGTGCAATACAGAATCGAGTTAAATTCAATATCGTTAAAATGGTTGAAGAATGTATCGCTACCGTATGGCTTAAAAACGTCGCATAAGTCGCAACGATTCAGTCGCATGCATTGATTTTGCGTCTATTGAAGAAATATGCGACGTTTTGCTCAGTTGTTTTGCTTTTTAAAGACGCTATTAATGAAAAGGATTCATAACTTCTTAGAAACTGGACAGTGTTGGCAATTCGCGAAGTTTGGCTCTTAAAGTATGTAATTTACTTTATAGAAGTAGCAAACCAATGGACTCACCTGAACTGGCTGGCGTCAGTCACTGTCTCTGTGTTACTGGCGTTACGCGTGACGCGTGACATGGGAAGGGAGCCCAACATCTGCCGTGATTGGCTGTGAATTAATAGCCCAGCGATTTGCGCGAACGCCTTGTTCTGTGGACAGTGAGTTGTTAAATTGACGACATAGTTTGGAAAGCAGCTAATATATAAAGTGAATATCCCTTTTCGAAGCTAAAAAAGCCTTTACCACTCTGTGTACTTACCAACCATCTAGTGTGTGAATATGTAGTATTGTTTGCGACCACAGGTCAAAATTGGATTTTTTGCCAGAAAAGTTAAATGTCACTCATATTTACATATATATTATATTACTTGTGGACCTATAATTCTGAAAAAATCACAATTTCTTGCCCTTTCTAGGAAACATCAATGCCTAAAAAGAGCGGTGATCTCGCTAATTATTCAGTCGCATTACGTTAATGCTACATGCTGTCTTTTTTGTGTTTTATACGTTAATGCTATGCGCTTTCTTTCCTTGGTGTTTGTTTGTACGTTACTCATACCCACTGCCTTTGTGTTGTTTTTTAATTTGATTAGTGCTTTGAGCCGTCTTTGTGTTTTTTTTGTTTGTTTCTTTAGTGTTACGCACTGTCTTTGTGTCGTTTGGTTGTCTAGTGCTACGCGCTGTCTTTGTGTCGTTTGTTTCTTTAGAGCTACGCGCTGTCTTTTTTGCTTATTTGGTAGTTTGTTTAGTGTCTGACTCTTTGTGTTGTTGTTTGTTTGTTTGTTTAGTGCTACGCCCTGTCTTTGTGTTGTTGCTTGTTTGTTTAATGCTACGCGCTGTCTCTTGTTTGTTTGGTACTAAGCGGTGTCTTTGTGTTTTAGTTTGTTTGTCTGGTGTTACGCGCTTCCTTTAAGTTGTTTTTTTGTTTCTTTAGTGCTATGCGCAGTCTTTGTGTTGTCCTTCTTCCCTCCTTAGTGATATGCTATCTCCTTCTTCCGTTGTGATCCCAGGCGCTTTCCTCATGTTATGTTTGTTTTATTTTACGCCATGTGTCCAGTAATTTACTGCTGGACAACTACAGCGCGCGCTGTTTCACAAATTTCTGTCTCCTTTCAGATTGTATAACGAAATTAGATTTAAGACAATATGCATAATAGACAAAGACATAGACATACTTTATTTAACATGGACAAGTACACGCTTAGCTGTTCGCTAGTTTACAGGTGCTCCATGATTTAAATTAAGTAATGTACAACATCATAAAAACTTTAAAAAAGTATTTACATCGGCTAATTTAAAATCGCTTAAAAACATCAAGTTAATTCAGAAAAAAGCCAAGATAAAAGCGATGAAATATAATCAAAATGTATCAAACGTGAAAATCAGTTTGCCGAATCTTTTTCAAAAAGTCTTTTGAGCCTGCCATGGAACGAATATTACGAGGTAGCATGTTCCAGTGCTTTGCTGCAGCATAACGCCACGACTTAAGACCGTACCTGGTAGTGTTCATTTTAGGTATGGAAAGATTGAAATTTCCGCGAAGATTATATTGTACGCTGTTCTCTTCTTAGTTATAAGATTTTTGAGGCTGGATTGAGCCCTGCCTTGAACAATATTGTTCACAGTCAGTAACATGTCTTGAGTGCGTCGATTTTCTAAGGTTGATGTTGATCCGATACGCCGTAAGAGCGCTTCGTACGCAAATCTCAAGGCCCTCGCATTTGTTCTTTCCAGTTTTTCTATATTTCTTCTTCCACAGTGATACCAAACCTAACTACAATAAGAAAAGTATGGTCAAATTAAAGCTCGATACAAATGAAGCTTACACTTGTTTACATAGTTAGGGGCAATGGGCAACAAAGTATTGACTTTTCATGAAAATTTCCTTTTTGCACTGCCAATGTATATTTTGGACATGCATAAATGAATCTTTGAAGCCAACGGGTATATATTTATAATTACGATTTCAAATAGTTACTTTTGAAAGCAAAAACGTCACAAGGGTAGCAAATACCTACTATCCGTATTTGCAACGGTAGCAAATACCTACTTTTGGTAGCAAATACTAACCCTCCGTATTTGCTACCGTAGCAAATACTCAAATCCGTATTTGCTACCGTAGCAAATACCGACTTTTCGTAGCAAATACTCACAGGTGAGTATTTGCTACCGCAGCAAATACTCACTAAGGTAGCAAATACGCACAAATGAGTACTTGCTACGGTAGCAAATACCCAGTTTAAGTAGCAAATACCCACCTGAATCTAACTCTCTCTCTCTCTCTCTCTCTCTCTCTCTCTCTCTCTCTCTCTCTCTCTCTCTCTCTCTCTCTCTCTCTCTCTCTCTCTCTCTCTCCCTCTCTCTCTCTCTCTCTCTCTCTCTCTCTCTCTGTCTCTTAAAAGAAAATTATAATTCTAGGCTACAACAAGACCAGTGTGGAGGAGCAGAAAGACCGATGCTGCTTGCAAGTGTCGATTACTTTCAAAGCGTGCCCAACTCATCGTGTTATCGATTACTTTACTATATATCGCCCGAGCCTAAATTCTAATTTAAGTACATAGCAATGATAAAACCGTCGATCGTCATCATTTAAAGGGACAGGTTCACGGCTCGGCGCATGGCATTAATCAAATTACTTTTTCCGTTTATTAGTAATTCTATCGGTTAATAATCGGTTACTCACATGTATCTCAGCAATCACATACTATATTAAACCCAAGAAGAACGGCGGAAGACTAAATTCGCAGGAAATATTAGTGGATTGCACCAACACTGCCGACATTGAATTTATTGTTGACCCGAAGGTTTTATTCCATGGTTGATGAATTTACCGCTATTTGCACGCGCTTCGGTCAAATGGCTGTCAGGGGGCGCGTGCAGATAGCTGAGATATCATTAAACGCGAAACTTTGAGCATGCACTAAATATAAACCGTGAATCCTTCCCTTTAAACACTCGGTTTGCTTTACTGAGTCTTTAGCAATCCCGTTTTTCTTTTCACCAGCATTACAGGCCAAAATAGCAGAACTGACTTGTAAAGATGCCGCCCTCTTTGTCCCAAGTGGAACCATGGGAAATTTGGTGTCAGGTAACAACACGTTTTCGCTCTAACCGGGCTAACCGGAGATTTCCTCTCGAAAAAGGAAATCTACGCGTAGCAGTACCCTCCCCCTGAAAAGGAAACGTTTTTTCTCGGGGGAGGGCACGGCTACGCGCTTTCCTGAACTTTTCAGTTTTTAGGAGAACTTGATAATTCAAGAGAAGAAAGTCACTGCTCTTGTCCCAAATGCCTTTAAAAATCGAAATCTTTAATAGCCCAGCCTAGCTTCAAAACGTTTTATTATTAATTTTTTTTTTATTATTATTCCTTTTTTGTTTTCATTCCCCGCATGAAGGGCTTGAGGAGAAATGAAAGCTAGACTGAGTTTAATTTGGTGACGTCACTTCAGAGTTTAGGGGCCCGTTTCTCCAAACTCCCAGTAACTAACCGGACTTGAAGACTATTTTCTGTGCACAATATTCTCCGGCAGAGACTCGATTTTCATTGATTTGGAAAGCTTCCTTTCAAAATCTTTATAATTTCATGGAACATCTTAATCATAACTACCAATCGATTAAAAACAGATGTGATGAAAATAGTTATCGGGCTGGATAAGTTATCGTGAGTTTGAAGAGACTGGCGCCTGGCCAGGTTTCATGCAACTGGGCACTGAGCAGCAGAAATTTACTCGCGCTCTTTCAAGGAGCGCTTGGCCAAAGATGGATTAACGCGTATAAGAGGCACTGAAAGAGAGCACCGGTGCATGGATCTGGAGGGAAGGGTTGCACAAAACACACTCTTATCTTAAGATTGTCACCTCGGCGACCAACTGGGCCCAGGCTACCGCGCTGGTTTAATCCCCAAATACTAAATCATTGCCGCTCTCAGCAGTTTTCATATTACGACGTATCTCTATTTTGTTATTTTTTCAGTGATGGCACATTGTCCTGGTCGAGGAGATGAGATACTTGTTGGTGACAAGGCCCACATGACATTGTTCGAACAGGGAGGCATTGCGCAGGTTAGTTCAGTTAATTGCATGTACTCATGTAGCTTGTCTGGTGTAGTCGGTCGGTTGCTGATCACTGACATTACGTAACCTGCGATCAAACCTTAATTTACTTCTTTACTTTTTCCTGGGTTGCTCGTTATGGTGAAGTGACTATAAACTTTTTTTTCTTACCTCCGCTCGATTGAAATGCAACGGTAAGAGACTGAGTACGAGTACGACTTTCGAGTTTTTCGTTTCCAGAGCCCTCGCTTCTCCCTGTTGCTTACCAGTAGAGAAGGAGTGACTGGGAACCAGACTGGTCTTGTGACATCCACGTGATAATTTGTGGCCTGCGCACAAGGTTTCAAAATCTTATTCGTACTAGTTCTCCGAAAAAGAGGTCCCTAATGACGGTTAGACACCAACATCTGCGAACAATATTTTTATCAATTACCAACACTCGGATGATTACACAAGACAGACTGCTCGTTAGATTGTTGGTTTCCTCGCGACTGCAGTCTATAGTTGCGTTTTATTTGAGGACCATTCTAGGATGACATTGTTATCAATGACCTAGCTATGTGTCTGTGCGTGGTTTCAGCATGTCGCTCCAGTCCCCAGTGTTCAGTGGAACATACTTTGTCTCTTTTCTGTGTTATTTAGTTTTTATGCCGGAACGTGCTGAAATGCTATTCCGGTCATTCAGTCTACTCGATGCAAAATGATTCCCTCAATGAGTTAGAGGCTGGTGTTCAATAAAAACGAGGGACAAGAAGCACAGAGCTAGTGAAGCGAACTGGATGTAACAACTGAAACAATTAGCATTTGATTGGTTACTATCAACTGACCCGGTGAATGCAGTTTTGTAATAACCATCGTGAGGCCAAAACAACACAAATTACTGCATCTCAATTAAAACAAACGCATGTAACGAAACTTTTAAGTTTTTAAGTTTGGTTAAAACCACTCAGAACTCCAAGCAAAAAAATTCAATGATTGGTTTAAAATGGCGCGCGTGAGCATGGTCTAACCATTAAGAAAAACCCAAAACAATCGCAAATTAACGTGCCCAAGATCAATATACCCGTGCCTGGCAACTGTTGCTTGGTACCAGTTGCAATTTTTTTTGCTTCGAGCTTCGAGATTGGCTCACTGCGTTATTTGGGTTTGCTTTCTGTTTCATTAGCTAGATGTAAGAAATTTTGGTTTAGTTTTTATAACTGAAATCAATTAACAGAATAAGTGGCCTAGTTATGCTGAGCGAATAGAGTGATTTTCAATGGAGTGTCGAAAGTAATTTGCCTTTGCAGTGGTTTTGCTTTACTGCGCTCAGTGATTGGTTGAAAAAACTCGCGCCATTTTCTCAACAATCGTAAATAAAATCAATGACTTACTCGAGGGCATTTTCCTGTGATTGACGCACGTTACATGTATTTGCTTTGAGTTCTGATTAGTGCTTATGTTGTTCGCGTCATTCACGATTGGCCGGAGTTGTCGAGGTGACCAGAGTAATTACTTTGGTTTTGGTTTTGAGAAACTCAATCGAAAACTGCTCTGGACAACGTGGAGCAAGTAGATTAATTAAATGGTTTCAATCGGGATACAAAGATATTTAGGTCAGTGTCCGTTTTTGCTTGTCATTTTTGCACAGGTGGCAGGCGTTCATCCCCGGCAGGTCACCACGCACCCCGATGGAACCCTAGACTTCCTGGAACTAGAGTCAAAAATCCGTAAAAGAGGCAATTACCACGAGCCGATAAGTCGCTTGATTTGCCTTGAACAGACTCACAACACGACAGGAGGCAGAGTGTTGTCGTTACAATACATGAAAAAGGTAAAACTTGTGGATAACTGGTTAGTGCGTTGGACTTCAGATATGAAGGTCGGTGGTTCGACGCCCAGCCCCTGTCATCGTGTTGTTTCCTGAGACAAGAAACTTTACCCCGCAAAGTCTCTCTCCACCCAGGTGTATAAATGGGTACCGGCGACATGCTGCTGAGGGTAACCCTCCGATGGACTAGCATTCCGTCCAGGGGGGGTAGCAATACGCTCAGATGCTTCATGCCACAGAATCCGGGATAAGCTCCGGCCTTGTGGGCCTCCTTAGCTCGTGTGCGACTTTATCTATACACGAGGGGAAATATCCAGCGATAAAAATCACTTGTTGTACACACTAAGGAGTCATATAGTAGGGACTTGTAGCGGGTACATGTAAGCTAGCTAGTTGCTGATATGAAAGGAGAGAATTTTTTGTGAAAAGTTTGGGATTGAAATAAATGCCGCGGAGATATAAGCGGTAGGGTGAGTGTTTCCACGACTGTTTTGAATACAAGTTTCAGTCACACGCGCGTTTTGTGTCTTACGTAAACTAAAAGTTGACATGAAAATTCATGAATACGAAAGCAAGAATATGAATACGGCATTTCAAATCCAGATTATTATGTGGTACGCCAATCTCGTTCATGGAGAGGTCAGCGAGATTCGTGGCAGGAAACAGAATAAACCAACTTCAAATAAATTATTTTCAGGTAAAAGAACTGGCTAAGAAGCATGGTTTGAAGGTGCACTTAGATGGAGCGAGAGTCTTCAATGCCGCCATAGTTCTTGGTGTCCCTGTTGCACAGATCACCCAGCATGTTGATTCTGTCACCATCTGCCTCTCAAAGGTACTTACTAGGTTATGGGAGAGAGAATGCCATCTTTCAAGACGGCATTAAAAGACATTAAAATTGTTTTTTTTTTAAGGACGATGCCTCCTTTTGTCGCTGCACATACGTTCTGCGCATTTCAAGATGGTCGGAAAATCTCGGAAATCCAGTACATTCTAATACAAATGTATTTTTGCACGGTTTGTGACTATGCAGGAAAAGCAGGTCTTAAACAATAACTGTTGGAATTGGGGATAATCACGCATTTTTCAGAGACAATTGAGCTTAAAATTGAAAATAACCTTAGTGCCATACTTTGTTATGTGTGTTAAAGCTTTTAAGAATTATCTCTTTGAAAAACGTGGTTACCGACAATTTTCTTTTCGGATTTCAACAGCCCATGCTAAGATCTGCTTTTCCCGCCTAGTCTTAAACTGTGCACTGAAAAATACCTTTGTATTGGTATCGTCTTTAACTGTGTCATGAAAGTTGGATTGACCGCTACACCGTCTACGATGGTTACCATCAAATGGTGTCTGGCTAAGGCTCCGCTCGCTCCGCCCATATTAACAGCGGTCAAACGTACAGCGCGTACGCAATGCCTGCCCTAGTTTTTAAGAGAAAAATTAAAGCTTAATTAAAGCTTCACTTTAATTATTTTAACCGCGAAACTTAACCATGTTAACGCTGTTTCTGAAAACTTAAGCTTTTTACGTTGAGTATGTGTTCAATATGAAGTAACTGTCATCTACAAGTTTCGTAGGCGCGAAATTCGGTTTGTGTGGATATTTTCTGCATGGTTTTCACACGAACTTCACCCTCGTAAATGTTTGAACTGATTCAACCTTCAAGGCTCTGAAAGACCGGAGGTGACGTAGATTTTTGCGTTTGACCGCTGTGAATCGTCCATAGGTATTCGTTTTCGATCAGATTTGTTTTGAAAACATAGACTGTCATTCATGTCAGTCCGTTGAAAAGTTGACGATCCCAATTAAAACGATCCGGCCCCCGCTAAGCGCATCGAAAACAGAGATTTTCAAAGACACTGTCCAAAGTGGATATTTTTTAAACACAGTGATCTATCATTTACTTGTGGACGACACAAACGGACTCCATACTTCATATGGCTTTGTTGTTGTTGATGATGATGATGATGATGATGATGATGATGTTGTTTTTCATTTAACTTAATGCAAGCCACTCAGAGGACAAAAAAACGTTGTGTTACTTTTGTTTTCAATAGCCATACAATTGTTTTGCAGGGTCTTGGTGCTCCTGTTGGTTCCGTTGTTGCTGGAGACAAAGAATTCATTGCAAGGTAAACGATTAGGTAAAAGCAGCTTCATCGCTGCTTCACGAGTTTTCTCAATCGTGCAATTTGTCGAATGTGGATGGACTGTCCAGGAGCTGAATTTGTTGGGACGGCATTCACGTTCAGAAAGAGAGAGAAAATTCACCGTCGTGTGTTTACATTCACGGGAAAACCCAGAATCTTGATCATTTGCACGTACTTGTGTTGTAGAGGACAGCAAGGAAATGTGCCTGAAGGTATAACGATTCCGGTACCACATTCCACACCGATATCATGTAAATCGAAAACGAGCTTCATTTCGATGTGAAACCACTGACCGTGTAGTCTGGGACGAGTGGCGCATGCGTGCTGACCATTTCAAGATGGCAGACGGGAAGGAAGGTGATGTAGTCAATGTCAAGAAAGGGCAAAAGAGAAGTTGCAAACCGCTGGAGATGGGATAATGACATGATTCTCGGGGCTTTCCTTACTCTTTTATTTGTGAATATATTGATAGGAAGCGTGTGAAAATTTGAACTGAATACCAAAAAACGCGATTCTGCTCAGCCCAGCCCAATTGTTGTGTTGGTTGTTGGGCAAGCGGATATAGGCAGATCCTTGTTTGTGTCGGCAGTCTTTGATCTATGCATTATCATTTAGTAAAAATAGCAAATATGAAAGGAGAATGTTGAAGATTGAAGGGTAGTATTTGAAATGCATGCAATTGACTAGCTTGCTTAGCTGGCAGTATTTTGAGCAAGAGAAAAAATTTTTGGCGGCAGGGCCGTGGTGTGCAGCGTAAGTCGCGGCAACGTTTTAAAATCGCCCCCGCCCCAATTCCCTTGTTAATTTCCCGCTCGTTCTCTCGGCTCCGCAGCTCAAACTTCGTCTTCGTACAAACAATCCCGCCAGTTACGCAGGCTAACAGTTTGCTTCTTACACAATAGCGCTTAGCAATTCAGAATCAAAGTTGAGTTGCCTTTACAGACTGTTCGTCAATACCCAAGAACGAGTTTTACCCCTTTAACATTTCTCTACTTGCGGCGTTTAAGTTTGAATATTAATTCATCTATCATTTTAAAGGAAAATTGTGGCACAAACAAAATCTCTGGCGGACACATGGTGTTCAGCCATACGTCCGTGTCACTAGAAAGTCTGGGGATGGCCCAAAACTAATTGCCGGGTTGCACTGTCACGCCATACAAAAATAAATTCGAAACCATTCGATAAAAGAAGCCAAGAATTTTAAAATGTTATCAAAGACTAATAAATAAACAACTTTTCCAAGTCTCAGGTCTGTACGATACAGCGTTCTTGAGTTATCTGCCAAAACGTTCCACGGAAATTTATAGAGCTCAGTATGCAAACGCCATATTGGTGTACCACCGTGGTACACCAATATGGCGGCCGGATACCAAAGAAAACACCTGGAATTCACTTTTGCTATTAAAACGATTAATTTTCGTTCGTAAGCTAGTATACTTTCACGTAAACATCTCACCTAATATTTGAAATGTTCACACTGCTAAACATCCTAAGGAGAGGCCTTTTTTCAAACAAGACAGCTTTGTCACGGCGCCATCGTGATGTCACGTACGGCGGAGAACTCGAAAATTCAAAATGCTCTAGTTTAAAAACGAAGGACGCTACCGAGCTGGAAACTTGGAAAAAGATATATATTTATGTCATCTTACACCTGTTCACGATAAAATTTAGCAGGCCTAGCGAGTTTTGATTTTAGAATTTTATGACGTCACGTGCAAGCCAGCAATAGGAACCCAACGAAGAACAAGTCTGTATTGAGGGAAGGATATGAGAGGAAAATATCGGTGATGTGGTCTCATTTATGGTTGGAAAGTGGCGCGGAAGTATTGAAATATATATGCCAGACATCTAAGGGGCCGATTACATGTGGCGGGCTGGCCCGGTTAGCCGGGCTGGCTTGCTTTGCCGAGATGACTGTTCATCCCGGTATTACATGAGGTTTGCCAGCCCGCCTGGGGCTAAATTTAGAAGCTGTCGTGTGAAAAGATGGCTACCTCAAAGAGAATGAATCGAGTGATTTTACTTTTGCTAATCCACTATTTTGGTGTATTATTTTCAGTTTTATATAGCTGTATCGTCTGATAAACCTTTATCTCTTCTAAAGAAAGAAAAATATTGAACTTCTGGTGATCCATTTTGTTCTGAAGGGAAATTTAGTGACAAGAAAGTGTTGGCGCGGCTAGCCGGGCTGGCCCTGCAATCGCGATTACATGGTAAATTTTCAGCCCGGCTAGCCGGGATCCCGGCATCGTGATACCGGGATCCCAGCTGGCTGGGCTGAGATTCTTCCATGTAATCGCGAAGTTGATTTTTAGTGTGTTTAACAGACATGCCAAGATCCTGGCCAACCGAGCCAGCCCGGCTAACCGGGCCAGCCCGCCCCATGTAATCGGCCCCTAAGTGTCCCTTCTTGCCTCGTTGTCCTCGCGAAGCCTGGCGTCAGTTTTATTCGGTGACGTCACCAGGCGAAGTAAAATCAGGTCTTAAACGAACAGGAAATTCACAGGGGCTAGGCTATTGACATGTCACAAAACGAGATCAAAAACAACAAATAACACGATCGTTGTCAACTCATACCGTGTCAAAACGGCGCGGAATGGGACAAAAACCGGAAGAGGGGTAGATAAACCTATTATGGACCCTATATTCATAAGACAATGCATGAGGTTACTATAACTATTACCCTCTTGGTCCTAGGCTCAGTCTCCAGCCGTGAGTGTCTCGATGCGCCCGCGATTCTCGCCACCTTCACGGCTGGGTGCACGGGTTTGGTTATTGTTTAGACTGACCAATCAGAGACAAGCCCCCTGAAATTTGCGGGGCAGAATGTGCGACATAATTTAGCGGGATTTCGTCTTTCTCTTGAAATTTCACACTTTTAGGAGGACGTTTCAGGCATACTTTTCGCATTTCGCTTTTTTTCAAGACGATTACAAAAAAACAGATAAAATTTAAGCAAATGACGTGTGGATTGTCTGCATAATTATTAAAATTGTAATGACGTCACGGACATGCAACCAAACCCGTGCGCCCAGCCGTGAAGGTGGCGAGAATCGCGGGCACTCACGGCTGGAGACTGAGCCTATCTTGGTCCCGGCACAAGAAAAAAGACAACTTTGTTTGTTTGCTTCTTCACCAGCTGTTTGCGGCATAGGAAAGCTGTTGGGGGCGCCATGGCGCAAAGTGGTTTGTTAGCGGCAGCAGGGATTTATGCAATAGACAACATAGCACCAAACCTACAACACGACCATGTCAAAGCTCAGATTTTGGCAAAAGGTTAGCACACGTAGCACTTGAAATAGCATATCTGAAGTAAACAAGTAACTAAACCCTATGACCAGCGACAGCCGTGATGGTAGCATATTCTCAGCGGATCACAGAAGCTCTTCTAAACATCTACTGCTGGAAATTTTGCAAGGCCATCTCAAAACTTCCGTTGTTATTCCAGGCCTCCGGACTGCTTTTTTTTTTTTTTTTTTTTTTACTAAGAGACGAAAGAATCTTGACGATTTCGCGATTTTGTTTAGGTCAAGAAATCGTGATAGATTGAGCCCCTGCTGTTGACAGCTTTGTCAAATTAGGGAGTTGTATTCTGGGAAGTGCGTTTTATGATGCTTGAGGGCCTACCGGTTTGAGTTGAAACTGATATTTCAAAAACGAGTGCGAGTGCTTCATCCGGGTATCCAAACACCGAGAAACAGATCGAAACATCGAGAAAAAATTGTCCACAGTGTTTAGCAATGTTCACGAATTGCTCTGTAAACGTAGATCTCATGAACTGTAATGTAAACGTAAATGCTAACTGCAAACAATGATTTATCATCCCTGATGGAAGGTAATAAACCTTTGTTCAAACATTGCATTGTTTTTGCTAATTGATTTCCAAACACACATGTTTGGATATCCCACTACGTGTGTTTGGATATCCAAACACGCGTGATTTCATCTGTTCTTTACCGGGGTATAAAGGGGCATCCATCTGACCTAAATGGGGCCAGCCATTTGGTTTATTACCTCATGCATAATTAATGCATTTGAGAATATGTTTTCCAGTACTCATCTTCCTTGCCAATGAAAAGTTTCAACTTTGTTATCACTTTTGCAGGTCCCCAAGCAACTGTCTTTCATTCAGTCCGCTTATAAAAAACATGTTTCTTAATGTTTCTTGTTCTCTTTTCGTATCACAGGTATTGACGCCATGAAAGATCTTGGTTTGGAAGTAAACAACGGTGCAAATAGCGTGCAAACTAACATAATGTACATCAACGTCACTCATCACAGTATTTCAGCGGATGAGCTTGTGAAAAGAATGGGAGAAGTTGCAGACAATGCACCAGAGAATTTGAGGGCAGCAGTGAAAATGCCTGCAGCTCGAGGAAATCGCATTAGACTTGTCTTGCATCATCAAGTGTCCAAGGAGGAGATTAACAAAACATTGGAAAAATTGAAATATATTTTGACTTTTGATAGTAATGACAATGAGGTAACAAAACCCCTCTGTAATGGATACACCTGAGGCATTCTTGTCCCCAAAGCCTTCGCGCTTGTTCGGTTAGCGGGTTATAAAAACCGTTTAGCTCTGGCCGAACAAGAATGCCTAATGCCTTAAAAGGTGAGGGGGGGGAGGATAAGTCTATCTTTGCTGAAGTTCACTCGATAAAGAAACAAATTATGTCGTAGCTAGTAAGCTCTTACAAAATTTAGTTTTCTGCCAATTTTGAAAGGCGAAACTTGCACCCTTTGAAAGGTGTCGAAACTTGCTTTAATCGATTCATTCAAGAGTTGCAGCATTTACAGACGTTTGAATGGCTGGGTAGCAACTCTTTCCACACAGCAATAAGGACGTCTGAATTTGACGTCTTGCAAAAGAAAATGTCTCACTCAATATTTAACGAATTCTTCTCATATTTGCTACAATTACTAAATGACACAGTCGCTATTTATTTAGCTTATTTGTAATTCATACGTTTGTCAGTTTACGTTTAATTTTCTAAAAATGTATGCTAAACGCCTACGTATAAAACATAAACGTAACAAAGTTCGTCTCCTACCATTTCGGGGGTTGAAGCGGAATATTTTCACTTTAAATATTCATTATTCCCCGCCCATTTTTCACAAGTATTCATTATTCCTTGCCTATTTTGAGATCAATATTCATTATTCCTTTAAATAGGTTGATGTTCCCAGGTATACAATTTTCAGACCCACAAAACGAGAGCGGTCAAATATTCTATTCCAATTCACAAGTTGTGCACAGGACACTGGACATTGTTCTGCTGCTATCCTTCTGGAAGGTGTTAGTTCATCACTTATTACATGCTTTTTTAATGGTGCCCTCTAGTTACACCTTCAATGGCCTTGATTAAAGTGTAAGACGCATGTGGCTTCTTTATTTGCTGACTAGCAAAATAGTACCCCCCAAAAAATAAGCCAAGCAACATGTTTCAGTGAAAAGCTTTATTAAACAAACAATGACGACAATGCGGTCCAACCAATGAGTCTATATAATCTGGAAAACAATGAAGTGTTGCACGATGTTTATAACAAGTTCTTTTGTAGGCCATTGTACAAACTTGTTCGAAAACGCGTTTATCTCCTTAACATCATCACTCGTGCAATCAAGTCGAAATTAGTGCACCTAACAGAAATACATAATATCACACCCGCTTTAAGCGAAACATAGTCTTTTGAAGCATGTACAAAGACAACAACTGTACGTAACCATAACGACTTGTCTATCAAGAGTTACTTCTAAACCAATAAGTGAACAACGGATAAAAGATAAATGTAGTGTTTGCCTTCAGGAATAACAGGAACGGTACAAGTGCCCACAAGTACGTCAACCGCTACATAATTTAAAAGTAGCATTCTGTTACCAATCTGAGTATCATTCCTATATCATGACACATTTTACATTGAGCACCGCTTTATGCGTTATCTATTTTCAGCTGTAGCTGTTAGATAAGCTTTGTGATTTTTCAAAAAAGTTCGACATCACCGTAATCTAATACGGGTTGCTGTTCTCCCTGTTCGTGTACGACAAGAAACCCTGGATGGTCCTCCCAGCTGTTCGTCGTCTGAGGCATCTGAAGCCTCATCCTCGGAGTCAATGTCACTGTCTACGCCTCCTTTGAGTATCCGCTCAATTCTTAAAACTTCTTGCTGCGAAATTGTGTACAGTTTTTCATTTGGCAGACCCTCATTGACTACAACTTCGACGCGGTCAATAACTGAATACGGCGAATTTCGACAATCTGAATATGACTCTTTAAAGGTGTATTTGTCTCCCGTTTCACAGTTGTCGAGCCATGTTATGCTCATACAGTCGTCAACGAAATCTATCCCGTCATTGCTCCCTTTCTTGATCAGCAAATCTTTCATAAGAACGGCAAGGAAAAATCCCCATTCCTCTTTTTTTCTACCGTGTTCCACTGCAATGGTCTCATTTTGTTTGAACAAGATGTCGCACTGAATAACTCGATTATCCTGGGAATAGCTTGACGAATTAGCATGACCTGCGGCCAAGTCTTCTGTGAGGACATCACAACTCGAATCTTGGTGCTGCTGTAAAGAGAATGAAATAGGATAAGGTAGCTGGCCGGTTTCTTCTTTACTCTTGTCTCTTACGGTATGCTGGCGAACGCTTCGTCCAAATGAAATGGCAAATTCACGTAAAGTTTTCTTCTCTTCAAGAGATAAATTTTGCAGATCACTTTGTACTGCATCGACAATTGCCTGTGGAATGGGCGGAGGAGTGTTAAGCACTTTGTTAGGATAATAACTCTTGGGACCAGTGAAATATTGAAAATGACCACTGTGCATTCTCTTTTTCAGCTCTCTTGTACAGGCGGCACGCCGGATTCCGTATTCGAGTTGCGTTGGCATCGAGTCCTGTTGCCGCATTAAGGAGAAAAAATTCTCAACGATTAAAGTGGTAAGTGCGGAAAACAGAATCTGGTTGACAAGGTCTTCTTCCCCTAATTCTGTAAGAAGATTTTTTAATTTCACAAGGCTGCTATGAATCAATTGAAATGACCTTCTTGTACAGTGAGGTATTATTTGGTCGGGACCTTGAGT